>PVIH01003817.1:0-59263 GCA_004025045.1 Sigmodon hispidus
TAAAAAAAAAAAAAAAAAAAAAAAAAAAAAAAAAAAAAAAAAAAAAAAAAAGTGCTTCCAACTATCTTTAAATCTAGTTAATCATTTTGATTTTGATTAAAGCTTTATTGTTTTTCCTTTCAGTAAAACATAGGCTATTTGTCATCTCATGCTTCATAACATATGATTTTAAGAAAGGTCACCTTGATACCTATGATTAAAATTTTGTATTCCATGTGTCAAGCTAAGGTGATTTTTGACATTAGACTTAACACTGCTTAATACTATCCAGGAATGTGACCTTACCATCATTGCTCTCAGTCTTTCACAGCTGAGTCCAATATATACAGTGGAACAAAGCTAGTCTGTGCGGTATGAAATCTGAACAGGTATTATACCTACTAACTAAAAGAATGAGTAGCTAGTTGGAAGCCTACATACAATTGGGCCCACTGAGCTTGGAAAGATGGTTTGACAAGAAAGAACACTCACTGTTCTTCCAGGGGACCTGAGCTCAGTTTCCAGCATCCATTTTGCAAAGTTCACAACTGTAGTTCAAAGTTTCTCTCTCCCACCTGGCTGGTCCCACAACCACTTAGTCCCATATTACAAGCTGTTGGGCCCATGACTCAGGCATATTACTCACTAACTCTAATATTTCAAGTTAACCCATAATCCTCTTTATGTTTAGCCATGTGGCTTAGTACCTTTTTGCTCAGTGCAGCATTCTCAACAACCTTCCTCTGCATCTGGCTGATGTCTGCTGCTTTGCCTTTCCTCTTCCCAGTATTTTCCTAGTCTGGTTGTCCCACCCTTAATTCCTGCCTCACTGGCCAATCAGCATTTCATTAGACCAATAGGAGTAACAAGTTTTTACGATGTATAAGAGCATTATCCCACAAACAACTATTTATAAATTCTACTTAGAAGAGTTTAAAATAAAACCCTCTTCTGGCCGCTGCAGGCACCAGCATGCATTTACCGTCACAGTCAAATACACATATATATTGAAAAATAATTTTAAAAAGATTTTTTTGTAAACTTTCTGTCATAAAACAGATCAGGACTCATGAGGCTATGCTTCTCCCGAAGGGGCATACATCCACTCACTTGACCAGTATTCATCTTGTTTTGCTTTGTTTTACTTCTTAGGGTTCATATGTTTATTTTTAAATAAACCAATAAAATCAGAACATAGATTAAATATTACTAAAACAAAAATATTTTCTTGCCTTCATTTTCTCAAGATTTATACAGGACTAATACTAAGCTGAACAAGTCTAAGTTCAAATTTGCAAATAAGCTCATTGTTTTTCACATAGGCATTAATTAGTCCAAATTCTCTAACTTCAAAGTCAATGGGTGGACCTGTGTAACCTTTATCATTAAACCATCTTTGTAAACTTAAATATTTTCAAGCCAGCTGGAGAGATGGTTTGGTGGTTAACAGCACTAACTGCTCTTCCAGAAGAGCAGACTTTGATTACCAGTACCTACATGCAACTCACAACCCACTGTAACTCCAATCCCAGGGAATCTGCTGCCATTTTCTGGCTTCTACTGCATCAAAAACATATAGAGTATACAGAAATACATGAAAACAAAATAGCCATAGATGTAAAAATAAATAAATCAGTTAAAATAAAATATTTTAAGGAAAAACACTATTAGCCTAGACATCAAGTTATAAAGAAAATCCTTTTACTTCTACCCATGAAAATTCATAGAATATACCAAATGGTTTATACTCCAAAAATCCTGCCCCACCAAGAGAACCCCTTCTCTATCCTCACCTATTATGGTCCTCACAATGTACATAGTCCAGTTACATGCATTTGGAGACTCCATCTGCCCATGCTAACTAAGAGACCTACTACCCTTGGTTCTAAATATTGGGGGTCCCTCAAGCCAATAATTCTGCCACCAGACCTGGTTTCTCCAACCTGATATGATAACAATATATATCAAAACACAGAAAATAACCTAACTTCAGATACCCAAGGTCCTACAGCAGAACAAAAGAGCAATATAAATTATGAAAAGTCAAGACAGTGTGTCTCCTACAATTGTCCCAGTTCTGTGTTAATTGTCCTCACGAATAATAGCTTAGATGAACTTTAAGACACAGAATTCAAAAGAATAATCATAAATATATTCAAAGGGTTCAAGAAATTAAAAGAGGATACCAATAAATACCTACATAAATTTAAACAGGACAAGAACAAAGCAGAGACTGAAGCATAAGAAAATATAAATAAACATCTGAATGAAATAATGACAATTTAGGATATGAAAACTGAATTCAATAAAGAGAAATATTGGATAAAACCCAAACTTATATGAAACTGGAAATGAAATATTCAATAAGTCTAGTAAAACTCAATGGAAAGCTTTGCCAATAGAATATATCACATAGAAGACCAAATATCAGGTAAGCATGTAAGACAACGGTGAAGAATGGATCACTCAATGAAATAAAATAGTATGCTTTAAAATTCATGAATGGCTTATGCAGGTACTTTGGAATACTATGGAAAGTCAAAATCTACCAATTATGGACACAAAGAAAAAACAACTTTAGGTCAAATATCTTCGATGAACTCATAAAGGAAAACTTTCCAAATCTGGGGAAAGTGGTGTCCATTCATTAAACAAGAGGAACACAGAACATCATAGAAGACTACATTTAAAAGCCCCTTGTTTTATATTATAGCTGAAAGTCTGAAACTGGAGAAGTGGCTAAATGGTGAATACCACTTCCAAAAGACCCAGGTTCAATTTCCAGCACCCATATGACAACTCGCAAATGTATGTAATGCCAGTCCCAGAAGATCGACTGCCCTCTTAAGGCATCAAGTCCATATGTAGTATACAAACATACACAAAAACAAAACATTCACACACATAAAATTTAATGTTCTTTTATCAAGAACTCTAAATATACACAACAGAGAATGGGTCCTGAAAGCTGTAAGTCTAAGTTACATATAGAGTCAGCTCCCCCAGAATAACTGATGAATATTTCAATGGAAACTTCAAAATCCAGAGGAGTTGGAACAAAGTGATTCAAGTTTTAAAACAACACAGATGTCAACCTGAATACTTTACCTGGCAAAACTGACTTTCATAATTGAAAGAGAAATGAAAACATTTCATAACAAAACAGGCCAAAGGAATTTATAGCAACCAAACAAACACTACAGAGAATAATGAAAAGAATGCTACAGACAGAAAGTAATGATAAGTATCCTCCAGAGATGACAGGAAAGAAAAATCAATGGTGTTTGGATAGTTGTTATACAATAAGACAAACACTACAAAACAAAGCATATGACATCAATTGAAACACATTTCAATAATAATTGGACATTAGTTGCTTCAGTTTCCCTCTTAAAAGATAAAGTTTACCCCTATTGAATCCATCCTTTTGCTGTATACAACAAACATCAAACATATCTCACCTTCCAGTATAGACATTACTCTAGAACAGAATGATGGAAATAATATACCAAGCAAGTAGAACAATAAAACACTTACTTAAGTGTTGCTATTCTAATATCTGACAAAATATATTTAAAGTCCAATTAATCAGAACAGATAAAGAAGGTCACACCAATCTGATCAAGGGATAATGTACCAAGAAGACATTGAAATGCTAAAATGTGTGCACATAACTTGGGTACACTTAATATCAAAGAACAAGCTATAGTATGCACAAAGCCACATATTTACCTTAACATAATAATATTAAGTTACCTCAATATCCCATTTTTACTAGTAGATAGGTTATAAAGTCAAAAGTAAACAAAAAAAAAACATTGGCAATAGGTAACTCCATCCCCAAAATGAATATAACTGACATGTAAAGAATATCTTACACTACCACCTTACACCTGTCAGAATGGTTGTTTAAAGACACAAATGACAGCCTATGCTGGAGTGGTTGCAGAGCAAGGGGAACACTCCTCCATTGTTAGTGAGAGTGTCAGCTTATCCAACCACTCTGGAATGCAGTGTGACAGTTTCTCAGAAAACTGGAAATCAGTCTCCCCAAGGACCCAGCAATACCACTATTGGGCATATACCCTAAAGATGCACATTCACACCCCAAAAGCATTATTTCAACTATGTTCATAACAGCATTATTTGTAATAGCAAGAACCTGGAAACAACCTAGATGCCTCTCAATTGAAAAGTGGATTAACAAACTGTGGTACATCTACACAATGGAGTACTACTCAGCAGTAAGAAAAAATGATATCCTAAAATTTACAGGCAAATGGATGTATATGGAGAATATTCTCCTGAGCGAGGTATCACAAACTCAGAAAGATAAGCAGAGGATTACTCACTTATTAGTGGGCTTTAAATAAAAAGCAAAGCATATTCAAGCTGCAAACCACAAGCACTAAACAGCTTGGGATCTGAAGTACCTTGGAGCCCATTTCCTCCAGAGGAACACCTGACCCAGTCTTGATGTTGGGGTGAGGAAAGCAGATTTGCCTGGAGTGGATGCTGAACTAAGCCACCTCGGGACCGCCTGCCCTTGGTGAGGAGGAGATAAGAAAGTGGGAAGAAGAGAGCATGACTGGGAGGGAGGGGAGAAGAAAGAGAGTTTGAACAAGGGGATACATGGATAAAAAATGAGACTTTATTCAAAAATAAATTTTAAAAAAGAAAACAAATGAAAAAGAATATCTCACCCTTATATACATTCTTCTCTGCAGTGCATGGATGTTTCTATAAAATAGATTACACATTATGACACAAAATTTTCAACAAATTTAAGATAATTGAAATAACTTTATGCATTCTATTTGACCACAATTAAATGTGGTTAAACTAAAAGAAATTCCAGAAAATGCACTGATTCATAGATGTTAAACCATATTGTATTTAAATGAGCCATTGAAGAAACCAGTAAGAAAGTTTTAAAATTCTTGGAATTAAATAAAAATGAAAATACATCACACTAAAACCTCTGAGATTCAATGAAATCAGTCCTCAAAGGAAAATATATTATAGTTCTAAGTGCCTATGTTAAAATTAATCAAAAATTAATGAATTAATAATGTAAATAGACCTATTACAACAAAAAGGAGATTAAAACACTAATTGAGAAAAGTAAAGATGGAGCCACAATTGAATTCTACCAGATTTTTAAGCAGAACTACAGCAAATGTTACTCAACTGTTCAACAAACTAGAAATGGAAGTAATACTCCCAGTCTCCTAGGAAGGGAGCATTACTGCAGAACCAAAAATTAGCTAAAGACAGAGCAAAAGATAAGGAAATTGATGACCAATACATCTCTTATGAACATAGATACAAAAAGACCCAGTAAAAGTATTTGTATATGGCCCTCTATCCCACTCTTGGTCATATAAATAATGTTTATTATATTACAGAAAAATATTCTCATCCGTGTACATTGTCATTGCATTCACAATATCTATAAAATAGCATTCCCTTCTATATCCATCAACTGATAAGTTGATAATAAAAATGTGATACATTTTAAACATGATGAAGTCTATTCAGCAGTAAAAGAAAATAAAATTATAAAATTTTCAGGTAAATGGATGGGACTGAAACATTATATTGAGTGAGGTTACCCTTGCAGTGAAAAACCACCACTGCATGTTCTCCCTCTTATGTGGATGTTAACTTCAGTTTTCTGACTCTATTAAACTTGGAGCACCTGTAAAAACTAGATAAGGAGAAGGGCTATGAAGTCACGTCATCTGGGCAAGAAATAGTCTTCGCAGTTATAAATTTTCAGCAGCTACTGATGCCTGCATTAACTATGCACAAGAATGGTCCCAATACCAACCAAACATGGATGAAAGAAGTGCTCAGGAGTCCATACCCCTCATTTATGGACTGTTTCCTGTGGTAGATTCAAAGAGAAAAGGAACAATTGTCTGCAGTTGTCTACATGCTGATGAATGCACAAAGCCTCAATAATCTAGTCAGTGGTCTGCACAGGCAGCCTTCATTAAATTAAATGAGCTATTAGACAAATCTGAAAGCCAGAAATCTTGGAAAGGAACTGCGATCATCAGTGACTAGGAATTGACCAGAATGGGAGAGTGATGTGAGGAAATGTTAATCAGAGTATATCATGTACATGTATAAGATTGGCAAAAATACAATATGACAAAACAGGGCTCAGGGGATAAAAGCAATAATTCGATCATATTATAAATATAAAGAAAAAAAATATTTTAAATGCCTATAACTGTTTCAATTCAAATTGTTTTCAGAATCATATATAACAAGAAACTAAAAGATCAGAAACTGAGGCTTATGCACTATCAACTGATCTTTCTATATAATCAGTTCAAGGTAAAATACTAGTGGTTATATTGAAACACAGCTCTCAGTGACACAGTGTGGAAATGAAGACCCAAAATGATCTTAGCTCATTCCATAGTAAAAAAAAATAGATTAAAGGGAATATAATCATATAATTTTATTTCCATCTATGGGGTAGAGTGGCAGACATTCTGTGTTAATGGCTGTCCTATAAACTATAAGAAGTGCATGAAGGCAAAACTCAGTATTTCTCAAGCTTATCTGCAGGAATGAACAAAACAGCAGAGGGATTGAGTTTGGCATGGGAGAACCAGGAGTCTTTGAAACTTTTAAATCTGAGTAAATGATGTATATTGACAAGAACAAGAAGTACTTCTTCAATTTGTCAAAACAAATTTATAATGTATGTCCTTATGATTTTCTGAAATTTCATTCATATTTGTTATAATGTTTGCCTTTCAATTTCTAGTCTTATTGAAGTAGGGCTTCCCTTTTTTGTTTAGTTTGGTTAAGAATTTGCCATTTGTGTTTAATCCTCACGATGATAGATAGATAGATAGATAGATAGATAGATAGATAGATAAAAGAAGTACTTCTATTTGCTGTTTGTGTTTAATCCTTAAAATAAATAGATAAATAGATAGATAGATAGATAGATAGATAGATAGATAGATAGATAGATAGACAGATAGAAAGAAAGAAAGAAGTACTTCTACTTTGTTTTGATGATGTAAGGAAGGTTTGGGATTAATTTTTTAACATATTTTTTCATTGTTTGTGATGTGGTCTCACTTGAACACATCAGGAATTTGGAAATTAAAAAGTAGATTATAAAGTACTCATTTATGGTGATGAATCATAATATTTTTATACCAATCAGCAGTTTCTATTTTTATTAGTAGATGGGCAATATAGACTGTTCAAGGTACTGGCAAAACCAGAGTCATGCTTTTGAATCAGCTATTTGAATTTCTTGGGATTCATACAAAGTACCTTAACTATATTCTTTTGAAACCACATTGGTTTTTCCCAAATTGGGTGATAGAAGATGTTTGTTCAAGCACCATAAGAACAGTTCGTAGGCTACCAGTAAGTTTATGAAGCAGTGGATTTAAAGAAGGTAAACACAACTTCCTGCAGGGCTTTTTATAGCAGGGAGCTTTATAGGTTTCAAAGTACACCATAGCCATTGATCCCCAAACTCATTTAACCATAGGGAAGTATTTGTTTATGATTATTATAAGGCGCTACTAACTGATTTAAGTACTACAATTAATTTCATTATTATGACAGCTGATGGTTGTCAAGTTGGCTGCATATGGACGTTCAAGTCCATAGTTTAGGAAGTGCAACCATGCTGGAGGAAGTAGAAAATGTGAACTCTAAGTTTCCTTGTTCCAGGCGACATGTCTACTACCATTTGTTGCTATGCTTCCAATCTGCCATAATGGACTCATTCCTCTGGAACTATGAACCCAAATAAATTCTTATATAAATTGCCTTGTGTGTGTTTTGTCACAGCAACAGACAAGTAACTAATACAAAGTTAGTACCAGAAAGTGGGGTGTTGCTGTCAAAAACCTGACCATGTTGTTTTTAAGAGAAATCTTGAGGATCCTGAAGCTGTGAACAACAAAAGTTGAAATCTGTAGGCAGAGCTTAGTGAGCTGTTGTAGTAATAACTTAGAAGACAGTAGTGTTAAGAGCAATTACTGCTAAAAGAACTGGCTAAAAGTATCATAGCATCTTCTTTTTAGAGACTTTTGTGATGACTAAATACATGATAATATTTCACCTATTGCAGTTGACATTCTTTTAAAATTCTGAGATGTAGGAAGTTGAGGAAAGCACTTTGTTGGTAAATTGTTTGATGTAATGATGAGGTCTTGAGTTCAATCTCTATAACCCCCCACAAGAAATCAGGGGTAGTAATGTGCAATTGTTATTCAGTGCTAGAGAGGTGGAGACAGACAGATTTGGGGGCCTTGATCTGCCATCATAGACTATGTGGAAAGTCCTAAGCCAGTGAGAGACCATATCTTAAGAAAATTTGTGTGGTACTTGAGGAAAGACAATCAAGGTCAACCTCTGACCTCACACTTATGTACATGAAGTGTATACACATACACACAAATACTGTAACATGGGATAACCTTGTAATATTCATATATAATGAAAATTTGGGAATAGTTATAGTTGGCAGGAGTAAGTCCCACTGGAATATAAGCATGAGCCTAAAAGACTACACATGTGCTTCCCCCAGATATTTCAAATGAAACAATTGTGATCAATTAAGTTTCATGGCTATGTCCTGAAAACCATAGTGACTAACATAGCAAATGTTTTGGTGCCAGCATAGTAGAGGCACTAGAAGGTTGTTGGACTTTCCACTTTGAGGACAAACCTCTTGATGTATAAAGCAATTCTTTTAAATGGGAGAAATGTTCTAAAACTGATATCATTATCCTTAGCTGACCAACGTAACTCTTTTGAAATCCTATTTGTTATAAAGTCATCATAAAGCCAATATGCCCAAATGGTTGAAAGTCCCAGAGAGAACATTAAAATAAGTTTATTATTTCTTTGGAAATAAGTCACAGGATTCTATAAGGTATATAAATGATTTTCTGACTTGGCAATATGACAGCTTTACTCAATAAAACACTGGCAGATTACAGTGTGAATTTGAGTTTCCTCTCTATATACCACTTCCTCCATTTCATTCCCTTTCCCCCTCAGTTGCCAAATTCACTTTCACTTCACCAGGGTCTGCTTTCTCTCACATTCCTATTCAGTTGTGTACCTATATTATAAACCTGCTATAATGGTCTCTCATAGACCTTTACATTTAACTTACACCATGCTGCTCTGTACTTTTCATGGAATGGGGAAATCTGGCATCTGGGTTTTTTTTTCCTTGCCTATACTGGCATAGGAGGATTATCATCTCCATGTCAGTCTAGAATTCTGGTAATTTCTTAGTCAAGTCTAAGTCAAGAAAAGGGTTCTATTACATAGCCCACTATTGTTCACTATCTTCAAATGGGAAATTTAGACATAGAGATGAATTAGTATTTTTCACTTGAAGAAAAAGCTTTTCTACTTCAAAAGTCTATTTTCCCCTAGATTTAATTTTTTTAGCATATCTACCCTAGAGTATTACGCATACTATGATACGTATCTTACTTCTAGTGATGCAATTCTGGTGGTCTTAAAATTCAGTCTTACCATTCCACTATATTCATCTAGCTTCTTTTTATACTGATTTAAACTCATTAATTTGATCAAATTATTCTGAAAGTCTGAGGTATCACTCTCAGGACAAAACCTCCTGTCTTATGCTTAAAATTTTATCACCAGTAAATGTTCCAGTTTTTTTACCTGTCCCCTATACTGCTGAATTCTGTTGCCAGAATTTAATCTTGCTTGTTATTTTTAAATTATCCATAGTTCCTCACGAATACCATTTTTGTTCCTTTCCATCCTTCAATTCTATCAAAAAAAATTTTCATAGAAAATATTGCCATATCTTTACAAATACTTACCTTGTGTATATGGAGGTGTGTGTGTATGTGGTAGTGGTGGTGGTGATGTTTCTTTATATTATGTCAATTTTTCCTAGATTGACTTTATATTAGTCACCATTTTAGTGCTCAATTTCAGTTTATTTAGAAAATCTTTCCCTAGATACATTATTTACACTATCACTCATACTCACTTTAGCCTTTGAACATATGTCTGTTTTACATTATATCCTGTGTGTGGTTTTTTTATGCTTAACTTAAGAGTCGTATTGACAATCAATAAGGTCACTGAATAGCATCACTTTTCCTGCCTGACAAAGCCAATTAGGAAACAGAGAAGTCAAAAAGACAGAAGTCAAAACATTGCCTTTTTACTTAATAAAAAAGATAGCAGAGACTAAACACAGGCTTTAGGCCAGGTGTATTTTTAATATTGCATCTATTAGGTATATTACTCAATCCCAGAGAACTGGTTCATACAGGGATACAGGATGCTTGAGAAGCTTATCACTTCCCAGAGGCAGATAGAAGTCTGCAAACAATCCTGTGTGAAGAAGGAAAGAGAATGCACATTTCTTCTTTTATATTTAGTTAATAACTCTTATTCCTTGGAAATTATAAAAAGACAGAGAAGAAAAAAAAAAGACAGAGAAGAACAGAAAAAAGATGGACCAGTAATCACTCTCCAGTGATAATTTGAAACAAAGGAAAGGTGATTCCCATGGGGGTTAGTTTTAAACTATGTTCACACTACGCTTTCCTTCCAAATCTGGGAACTGAATAGTCTTCTGAAAGCATGGAGAAAATATCATAACAAACAGAAATAAAACTTAATAGAGTGTGTCTTCACTAAAGCTACCCTGAGTGCTTGCTTGCTCTCTGTGCTTGCTTACTCTCCTTCCCTCCTCTCTCTCTCTCTCTCTCTCTCTCTCTCTCTCTCTCTCTCTCTCTCTCTCTCTTTCCCTCTCCCTCTCTCTCTCTCTTTCCCTCTCCCTCTCTCTCTTTCTCTCTCTCTCCCTCCTCTCTCCTCTCACTGTGCTTGCCTTTAACTGTTGTGTCCTTAAAGACAAAAATCAAGATCCACATGAACAAATGAAGACTTCTGACCTATAGCCATTTGAGTGAGGCAACAGGTAAATGGATGCAGCAGTCCCAATGAAGACATCAGAAACATCAGCTATTGCTGAAATCCTGACTCCAAATCTCTGCTCAGCCAGAGATACCAGCTAAACAGATCCTTATTCCTGATCTAACCAGGACTTGAGATCACACATGTGCTGTTTTCAGTTGCTATGCTTTGAAATTATCTAGCAAACAGCATTTTAAAAAATAAAACCAAGAACATTTATCAATTCTAAACCCAAGTTGTTGTTTTACATATGTAAATGAATGAATACATGATCGAGTCACTTCAAGTGACCATACATAGCTCCTAGTTCCCACATCTTTGTTTGTAAAAAATACCGTACCATATGAAATATAAAATGATTAAAGTGTTCTATGAAATTTTTAATGAATGAGGCAAAGGTAAAAATATCAATGATTATGTAAAGCTAGATACGTATAGAAAGCCACATTTATTCATGTGTTCTAGGAAAGGGGGAGTACATTACTAATTTGAAAGGGCACTTATTTTTATCATTCAACAAATATTTATTGTTCATCTTCGATGTTTTAAGTGATGATCTGCAGTCCTTTCAGGCTCCTTCTAAAAAGATGATGAATTTAGACCTCACATAAAAATATAATTTTGAACAAAGACAAACTAGTAAGTGAAGGAGTCACAATATCATCAGGCTTACAGAAGAATACAGAACATGAAAGAACAGCCAGTGGAAAGGGCTTTGTGAAAAAGGAATTAGAGGTGAAACAGAGGCAAGAAAGGAGATGTACTTGCAGTAGGGAAAAAAGAGGCAGTTAGTAAGAACAGACCGAATTGAGAGAGCTGTGATTGAGTCATTTTCCACTATTTCAGGAGAGTATAAGGACTTTGTGAGCTATTCAATACAGCTTAATATGGCTGAAGTAGAAGATAACTGGTATTTGGGAGCAAGCAAAATGGCTTGAAGACAGCATTGTGATAGAAGCAAGGTCAAGTGTGAGCTAGGATAAGAAAGTCCATAGGCAAGCTTGGTGTAAAATGGGCAGATTTGAATGAATAGCATACTATTTTTTTATTCTATAAAATTAAGACTGTGTTCTTATTACAACACTATAGTGAGCAAACTGAAGTCACAATGCAACTGGACAATATATATAACCATGTTAGGAACAGTGAACTGTGCGGTCAAGAACCATGGCAGTTACTCAGGAAAGGGATAGGTATGGCTGAAAAGGATTGTCCTTTGAGTTGAGTGAAATTAATTTCTTCCCAACAAAAGTTGTGACTTGATATTGAGAAACATTCTGTAAGGTGACTAATCAATGATTCCATGGAGCAATGTCAAACATCGTTCTCCATTACTATCACCTATTTCATGTTGTGTTATGTTCTCATTTTAAATCTTTCATAATATATGTAGTTGTGCCCACCTGTAGTGCGAGGTGTGGGGGAGGGGCTGCCCTACAGAACAGAAACATTTCATCATATGACTCTTTTTTTATTTGTTTTTTAAAATTATTTAGTTTTACTTTATGTGTATGTGTGGTTTGCCTGTTTGTACATATATATATATGTGTGTACCACATGTACACCTGGAATCAATGGAGGTCAGAACAGGGCATCAGATTTTCTAAAACTAAAGTTACAGATGTTTGTGAATGACATTATAGCTGCAGGGAACTGAGCCAGGGCCCTCAAGGACTCTTAACTATGAAGCCATCTTTATAGCCCCTTATGTGGCCTATTTAAATAATAAGCTGCATTATAAAAAAAACATGTCAAAAGGAAAGCCCAAGGCATATGACAACTTTTCTTTTTTGGCTAAGGGCAGTTTGTGTCTCTACGATATTTATAACAAGATAAAGTATCAGTTTATGACTGATGACTGTAGGATGAGGGACTCTGGAATTTGATATACTGAGAATATATGACACCAACAGAAGTCCAAAATCTTTCTTTGAAAGGATGTGATAATCCTTTCAATTTTTTAAATTAAGCAAGGAAAGCTTTGTTGTAAAAATGATTTCACATTATGATGCCATCTCATGAAGTAGAGAGTGTGTTTGTTTTGGCTATCACAACAAAACCATAAACAGTTTGGCTAGCAAAAAAAAAATCCTAAAGGATAAAATGTGTTTTCTAATTCCTTTTCCCTCTGATGGCCCTAGGGAAGACTTTCCTGGCTTGTCTTCCAACTTCTGGCACTTCTCTGGATCACACAGCTCAGCACTAATCAGGTGCCATACTCCTTGAGTTCATGCATCTGTACAAAATCTCCTCTTTGGGGCTGGAGAGATGGCTCAGCGGTTAAGAGCACTGTCTGCTCTTCCAGAGGACCCGGGTTCGATTCGATTCCCAGCACCCACATGGCAGCTAACAACTGTCTGTAGTTCCAGTTCCAGGCAAACACCAAGGCAAATAAATAAATAAATAAAGATTTTAAAAAAAAAATCTCCTCTTTTATAAAGACATTAGACATACTGAGTTGAATGTATGACCTGCTCTAATCTGGTTTCATTTTTTCCTATCCTTTCCTTCTGTTATTTTGTTTTTGCAGTACAGGGAATAGAAGACAGTATCTTATGTATAGTAGGCAAGAGCTAACAGCCTGATCTGACATACATCTTTAGCTCATTCTTCCTTTAACTGTGATCCTGAATAAGATGATGTTCTAGGGTACTGACATTTAGACTTTAGATCTTCAACATACAAATATAATAGGGAAAAGAAAAAGACATGATCCAACCCATAACAAAGGATCATTTGTATAACAACTGTGGAGGTGTTTTGAATGAGAATAGTCCCCATAGGCTCTTATGGTTAAATATTTGGTGCCTATTTATTGGAATTGTTAGGGAAAATTTAGGATAAGGAGATTTAGCTTTATTGGAGTAGATGTGGCCTAACTGTTGAAAGAGTTGTGTCACTAAGGGTGGGTTAGAGTTGTTAAAGTCCCAGTCCAGACCTAGTGTCTTTCTTTCCAGCCTGTGGATCAGGGTGTAAAGGTCTCAGATATCACTGTTGCACCATGGCTATCTGCTTCACATCGTAATTATCAGTTATCAAGAAAATCATTTTTACTAGAAAACCTCTCAGTAAACTCTATGATCTTCTGGATCTTTCCACTCCCTCCTCAGCAATGACCCCTGAGCCTTAGGTGTGTAAGTGTTAAGGAAAGAGAAAAATGCTGTTATTATATTATAATCTCAAAAAATCACAAGAAGAAAATGGATATGTAATTATTTTATAATATCAGAAAAAAGTTATAAAAACTTACAGAACCTGTTCACCAGCAGTATTAAAAAATAAATAAATAAAAAGTACTTTTGATATGAGTGTATTTTCTGTCAATAAAGATGATTGATCATTAGGTGCTTCTAATACAGTCAATGTTCTCTCTAGGATTCAATTCTCAGCTACTGACATTCATATTCTCTGGATCTTAATGTAAAAGCAATGAAAATTTCAACACATCATAGGTGTTTCTCATATTACAGGAGTTGTAAGGCATCACCCAGCCTCATAGAGACATAGCACAAATAAAAAGTCTGTCTTGCGATAAATAGAATGTTTTAAATACAAACACAGAAACTGTCTTGCTAGCCTTGTGTTACTTTTCTGTTGCTGCAATATCAAATTACTTTGTGCTTATTGGCCTAAAATATATTATTTTACAGTTTTGTAAAGAGCATGCTTTGGACTTGATTTCAGAAAAACCATTTAGACAGTATAAAAGGTGATTTTAGAGACTGGTGCGAGAGCATTTATAGTCTTTGGCTGGAATTCTACAAGAGCTTCAAAGGCAAAGGTTATTTATTGTGTGGATATACTTTTTTTTTCTAATTTAAGACATCAAACCTTGTTCTTTTTGCCAACACTGTTAAAACCTTTCGGATTTTAATGTACTTGTAGGATTGTATTCTGCTACTTAATTAGGATTTAATTGTATATATTTCCATAGGTGCATGTTTGATGATTGATGTATATATTTAACATAAGCAACACGCACACACAACTTTCTTCCACCGAGTATAAACAATAATTTATTAAGAAGCCTTTGTTACCTTTTCAATGCTAACCAAGTCCTTTCCCCATCCTAAATAAGAGATGTCACAAAAAAGACAGTAGATGCTACAGTAGGATATGAACATCCATGACTGCCTTTGAATATAAAAGGGATGGACCCTAGGCCAAGGGGCTCTCTTTAAGTGGAAATAGCCATTATCTAGCCACTAGTGATGTCTTGGGAACTGCTTTTTCTCAGAGACTGCAAAATGGCTTTGACGACTTCCTTGTACACATCTAACCAGAGTAACCTTGAGCCCACAATGATTGACTAGAATAGAGAGACTACCTCACTTAGCTGCATGGAAAAGAAAGACTCTTTCCCAAGGTATTCACAACTTTCCCCAGCTATTTTTTCCAGTGTAGTCACAAGCTGATGACTTATCTACCTGAGAGATGGCAATAATAGAAGTCAACTCCTTTGTAGCCAAAAGAACTCATGCCCATTTTCCCAAAAGTTAAATCTTCACTCAATCTCAAAATGTAAGTTTTGATTTGTTTCTGCTTGTTAATTTTTTTTATTATAGATACATTGTAATTGTCTTCTTTTGGGTCATAGTACAGAAGTCTGTCCTTTGGTCATGACACCATCTTTACCCTGTTGCAAAGCAGCTTTGGTTTTCCTGAGAAGGCATGCACAAAACTGGGACCATTAACGTTCTGTTAAGGAGATGCAGAGGGATTCATGAGGTCACATCGCCTTCTAAGAATTTCAGGCCATTAATGGTTACTAAGGGAGGGTACTCTTGAAGCCCTGTCCCTCCTTTAGCAAGATTCACAGGCAGTTAACAAATGTTGGGATGAGTTCTTACGATCCTGTTTCTCCATAAGATTTATAGGCAGGGGAATAGGGTTTCAAGGCCACATCTCTTTCTAAGGATTTGTGTGTGAATGTGTGTGAGAGGGGAGAGGAGGAGGGAGAGGGGGGAAAGGGAGAGGGAGAGGGAAAGGAAGAGAGAGAGAGAGAGAGAGAGAGAGAGAGAGAGAGAGAGAGAGAGAGAGAAACTTATCAGTTACTGGGGGAGAGTTTTGTTCTTCAGTGACATAGTTACCCTTAAGCTTTCCATTCTCCTGTAAGTGACCCTATTATTTCAACAAGTTAGGCTTTCATTTTTTGGTCCATTCTATCTGAATTGAGTAGATGTTTGTGATTCTTCTCATCCTTTTAGATAAATATATTATGTTGTGTACTTTGAGACCTCTTGGTTTTAAATAAATGTTTAATTTCCTTTCAAATGTATATTTGATCTCTGGTGACTATTAGTGTCTTGTAAATATGAATGGTTCAAATATGTGTTATAACTTGGTTTGCTTTATAGTCCAAGGGAGTCCTTCAAAATGACTTATGGCTTGGAGAAGTTTAGAAGTATGAAAAGCTGCATTCATGATGTGTAAAGAATTGATATATACATTGGAGGGTTTGGGAAGAAGAAAGAAAATAGGAAAATAATTTATTATAATCTTAAAAAATTAAAAATAATAAATAAAAATAAGAACAACAGTATGAAGGAAAAAAACAATTAACATGAAGCAAAAAATTAACATAAAGCAGTCACCAATTCTAGGTTGGTGGATGTACTTGGCTATTCTGAAATATTCCTGGATGCATGTGTGTGTGTGTGTGTTTATATTTTTCAACATATGTAAAATGGTACAGATTTTAGCCACATACCTTATTCTTAATGAACTGGACCAAATTTTATAGCTTCTGAGTCTGCTATTCTTTAAATTTATATATCATCCCTTTCTGCAAAGCAAGTTTCCTTTTTTTAAAAAAACATTATAAAAAGATCTAGAACAAAACAGAAGATAATTGTTCTAAAGTTCAGCATGACCTAATATTACTGTTATGATAAAAATTTGTAGGTTCAAACAAGTTGGAGAAATGGTCCAAATTTCACCCCAACTTTAGAAGTGACCAGTTTGGAATATTGGAAATTCTTACATAATTTTCATAAGCAAAACTGGTTCACTTAAGCCAAAACAAAACGTTGGGGTTTTTTGGGGGTTTTTTTTGTTTTTTTTTTTAAGAAATAAGGCTGGAGAGATGGCTCAGAGGTTAAGAATAGTGGCTGCTCTTCCAGAGGCCCTGAGTTCAATTCCCAGCAACCACATGGTGGCTCAAACCATCTATAATGAGATCTGGCAACCTCTTCTGACTTACATGGAGAACACTGTATACATAATTAATAAATAATATTTTTTAAAAAAAAAGAAAAAAATGATCACTCTGCATAGTTGTTATAGTTGTGTAGCTTAGTCATCTTGTAGGACTCCTAACAATGGGACCAAGTTTTCCTTCTGACTCTGTTCCCTACTATTGATATTCTTTCATACTGCTGGGTTGCCTTGTCCAGCCTTAATAGGAAAGGAGGTACCTAGTCTCACTGCAACTTGATATACTATGGCTGGTTGATGTTCACTGAAGGCTTGCCCTTCTCTGGAAAGAAACAGAAGAGAAGTGGATGGGGGAGGGGGGCAAAAAGGGAGGGGAGAACTGGGAAAAGAGGAGTGAGGGCAAACTGCAGCCAAGATGTAAAAATCAAAATGCATACATACATACATACATACATGCATACATACATGCATACATACATGCATACATACATGCATACATACAAGAAAGGAAGGAAGGGAGGTAGCCAATAGTAAAAGTACAAGAAAAGTACAGATGAATAGCCTGTGGTAATCTATACAGAGATTTTAGATAAAAGTTCAAATATACTGAAGTTATCAGAAAAATTAAGGTATAATAAGCCTGTATTATTACTACGGTAGCAAAGCAAGAAATACCCTGAGAAATAAAACATTAGAGACAGGAGAAAGAATTTGTGATTCCCTACTTTTTTGGTACTATATGGCATACACTTGTCTATATGCAGAGGATATAGCAAAGGACAAAACAAAGTGACATTGTTCTCGGGCAAAAATAAATGAAAATTTATTGGATGTTATAAGGTAGAAAATATTTTTTTAAAAAAATAGAGAAATAAAAAGTTGTATAAATATTGATGATTTAGAATGACTTCTTAGAGAAACTGTCATGGAATGAAGACCAGAGAGAAATGAGATACAGGCTTCAGACACATATTTTAGGTTAGTGAAACAGCAAAGGCAAAGGCCCCTGGTAATGGAACAGCCTTGATGTGTTTCCGAACAGCAAGAAAGTCAATGTGAGTGCGTGAAGATGTTGAGAGGAACACCAGTATTCAAGGTTAGATTAGTGGGGAAGAGAAGCACAATCAGAAAGCAATAGAAGTCATTCTAGGGCCACACTTTACTTTGAATGAGATGGCAAGCCTTGAGAGCACTGGTTCTCCAACCGTGGGTCACTGCCTCATTGGGTATCGAATGACCCTCTTACAAGTGTTGCCTAAGACCATCAGAAAGCACAGATAGTATCATTATGACTCACAACAGTAGCAAAATTACACTTAAGTCGAAACACTGATTTAGAAGCTCAAACCAGGGTACTGATTGAGCTGTTATGCTTTCAATATGCATAGTATGTAAATGCAATGGGCCCATATTATGCTGGAGCAATGGTTTAGCTGTTAAGAGCATTTCATTTGCTCTCGTAGAGGACCTGGATTGGGTTGCTAGCATCCACAGAGCAGATGACAAACATCTGTAACTCCAGTTCCAACGAATGAATGTATAATCTTTGTTGGACCTCAGAGGCAACAGGAACACAAGTGACATACATATAAACAACCAGACCTAACTCTTATACACATAAAAGTAATAAATTTGGTTCTGGAGAGAGGACTCGGCAGTTAAGAGCACTGGCTGCTCTTTCAGAGGACAGAGATTCAATTCCTAGCACCCACATTGTAACTCACAACTGCCTGTAACTAAATCTAGTCCCAAGGGATTTTTCCTACACAGGTACTCATAGCCATGTCTCAACAATAGACTCTGCTAAGGTTTGGAGCCAAGTGTGCCCTACCCCATAAAGGTTTATGTTTTAAGGGCTTGATGATAGAGTGAAGTCCTTAGTTTTAAAGAACTTTAAAGAACACTAAAGGGGGATGTAAAGTGGCATCTTTTGTTCCCTGGGGATAGTAATTGAAGAGAATGGTAAGGACCAGCTCCAGTTACTCCTCTCTTTCCTCACTTCTCCACAGTAAAACTGATGACTTCGCTGAACTGCACATACTGTGTCACAGGTTCAAAGGTGAAAGAGCCCATCACAGACTACACCCTCAAAAACAGGAAGCTAATGCAAACCTTTTCTCTACCTAAGTTGAATGCCTCAAGTGTGTGCTACAGTTACAGGAAACTGACTATCACAAAATAATTGAGAATTGCTTCCACAAACCTTATTTTTACAATAGAGACAAATAAAGATAGATGAGGAAGTAGGTATTAATATTAATATTGACTAGATATAAATGAAGTTTATGCTGAGACAGACATGCATATTTTTAGAGGCAATATTCCAACTCAGAGTTTTTATCAGTATATACTGATAGCATACAAATTCGCATATGTAGTTAAGATACTGATACTGTATATATACGTATGAGGATTTGTGTGATTCACAGAATTTAGTAAAGAAGACACAAATCTCTGGTGAGAGAGTATTGTACAAATGTATATGTGTGTGAATGTGTTTTCTTATTATTAAGAAATGGCCTGGAATTTTGTAATATTCTCTGCTTTTAATATAAACTGTGTTGCTATCCAGAGCTTTAATCTCTTTTATGTTTTCTTATTTAATTTATTTTTGGAATTTGTGAAACAAGAAGCATTTAGCATGTTGGAAGCCTGCCTTGTTTATGAATATGGCTTCGTCAAATATTCATCAAGATTGGTAGCAGAGAGCTGCTGATAGTACATGAATGGGAAATCTGGACAGTCATTGCCAATGTCTGCCCTCTGTTATGTGCTTTTGTTCTTAAAAAATCAACAAAAAAAAAACTTTCCTCAATCTTGCCTTGTATCATAGCCAGTCCTCTGAATGAAGAATCTGATCTTAGTTTCTTTTTTGTATTCTTGTAAGAGAATAGAATAGTGAAACAAAATGGGAGTTGTCATTCCCCCAGGACTGACAAGTGTCAGCTTGTCTGCAAGGGTTACTGATGACCAGCATCCAGTCTGGCTGCTGGTAGCCCAACTTTGAAACAATTCCACTTCTGCCATTTGGGGATCTGATGGTTTTGATTGCCATCTCTGAGTTCAAGACTTGAGTTCCATTAGTAGGTGATTTTAGGTCTAAATTGTAGGGACAATGTAGAGTATTGGCCAAGAGATATAAACGCTAGTGATCTTGGACAACAGCTAATTCACATCTTCCCCTATTCTTCTGTCTCATAAATAATGACATCTTAGGCAGGATTCTCTAAAGAACCAGAATTGATAGAATAAAAACAAAGTGTTTCTAGAAGATGTAGTTATATATGTACACACAACACAACACAACACATACACACACATACACACAGGGTGGGTTTATTAATTTGGCTTACAAGATGTGGTCCAAATACTAAAACAATGGCTCTCTCTGCTCTCTCACATTTAGTTCATGAGGGTGGATATCTCAATATCTCAGAAGCCCCAGCTGGAAGCAAAAGCTTGGATGACTACTAGAGAACTGTTGACCTTAAGTCTTTATTAGAGTTCTAAAGAAGTTTATTCTAATAATAGTGAAGGAATCCTACAGTAACAGAATATATGATCTTATCAGCAATCATGGGTGCACTCAGGCAAAAAAAAAAAAGCAAAGTTTTCTTCTCCTATGGCCTTCTATCTGAGCTAGCATCAGAAAATTCCGTCCACATTTAGGGTGGGTCCATATGCCTCTAATAATCTGATCAAGAAAATCCCCAACAGGAGTGCCCAACAGCTTGTGTTTTAATTGATTCCAGATTAAGTCAAATTGGCAACCAAGATTGGCAATCATAAGACCTCAAATTGACACAAGCCCATCTGCTTATGTCATGCTTAATTTTCAAATGAGAACAATAACCAGGTCATAATTCCACCTACCATCTTACAAATATCCTACAAACAACTTCTGACATGCTGTGTATTTTAGAATATGTGGCAAAGTCCCCTGACAAATGCTCAGTCTTTTAGTGTCTCACAACTTGAATATGATAATAGAAATTCACAATGCTTAACCACTGATATTTTCTCATCCATGTCACATTACATGTCAAAGGAATAGAGGGATGAGAGGAAAAATGTTTTCTTAACATATGCGTATATGTACACAAACATGCTCTTAACACGTAGAATAGAAAGTGTCATGTCATGTATATCCCTCACTTCTGCAATTGTCCACATGACATTAGCTGATGTTTGTTACTAACTCCCTTGACTAATCATTCACTATTGCTTTTGCTCACTCAAGCATCTCAGCAGCTCTTCATTCTTTACCTAAAGTGATGGGCATACTTTCATCATAAAAGGTCGGAACCCTTTGCCATCATCCTGGGTTGGATTTCAGTTTAGCATTAACCTTAATCAGGGGGCATGGTGGCCCCAAAAGATCCCCAAAGGCTCTTCTGTACTACAGATATAGTATTCTATCCTGCATTGTGGGAAAACCATCCAATTTTCCTACTGGTAGTCTGGTAACCACTCCTGATAATACTATTATTCCTTTATTAACTGGTTAATGTATGGGCATCAGAAGCTTGAAGTGGCCCAGAAAAGTCTGACTTTCTTGTTCAATGAAATTTTGTTTCCCACTGACTTTTCAAGTAAACTCTTGGTTTTATCTACATAGATCCTCACCATTCTAAATGTGATGTTCTGGATAGGAAGATATGATGATACTATGAAAATATTTTCTATAAGAATATAGTCTCATAACAATCATTCAGCCAAAAACGTTTTGTATAAGCTCTTCTGCTATGATGCATTCCAATAAAGTTACAGATGGAAGCCAAATGTGTTACAAAAGAATGAGTCTTCAAGTACCAATTAGTTACTTTACAAGCCTACAAGTTTCGTGAGTGGAAATACTCTGTGTCACAAAGTGACTCAAATCAACTCAGACCCAAGTCTCAAAACCTTCATCGAGATTAACAAAGCGGTCATGCAGAATTGTCTCCATGTGTTAGTTTGAACTATAAACTATAAGTTTATAGCTTATAAGAGAGATCCATCACCCAGAGAAGTCTCTGTGCCATGTTGGAGTCTCTGTATCCATTTGTACCACTCACATCTGAACAAAAAGAAGGGTAAACCCTTATTCAAGATTGCATGTCAGTGCCTGAGCCAAGACAATAATATGGTTATTATACAAGTCTCATGTGTTAATATACCATAGAAATTTGCTATACTATAAGATAATAGGCTACTATGGCATGCCTCAAACCATCATCAGTTTACATTATGAGGGCTTTTTAACAAGAAATCTAAATTATGTTCCTAAAACTTAAGTCACCTCTCCAAGTAAGTAATTTCAGCTCAATCAATATTAAGTCAGATGGATCCACAGAAACACTAGCAAGCAACTTCCATTATTTCATAGAAAAGGAGAAAACTGGGAACAATAAGACATTTATAGAAAGTTAAAAAAAAATCAATGAATAAACACTCTTGGGACTGTGTGCCTGGGCACTATGCCTCTGGTTCGTGTATAAAGTCAGAGAACCTCGGTGCGAATGAGAGTCAAGTTCATTACTGATCAGTGAAGTGACTGAAGAACAATAGCTACTTCGTTCTCATCCCTTTCTGACAGAATTATTCAGAGTAGAAATATCAAGTTGGTCAGCCAGGGATAATCTGAGACCGGTTTAAACTAGATGTAAACAGACTGACTTGTCAAGTGAGAATCTTGGATCGCATTCTGTTTGGGACATCTCCTGGGAAAGAACACTAAAGATTACAACTGGACCCAGACTTTGTGCTCCTTCATGCAAGCCAAGAAACTATAAAAAATATATTTTGTATGACAGAAACTTTCTATTCCCCAAATTGTTTTTTTAATTGGGTAAATGATTTTCTGCTTTTACTTTTCTTATAGGATCATCTTAATAAGAAGCTGCCTTTAAAATCTGTGAGGGTCTCCTGAAGAGAAACAGAAGGAAATAGAAAACATTGTTAACATTAAAAATTGCTTGTTATATATCTGCTTTTATAATGTACTTTCTGAAAAGCTCTTCTATGCTATGTCACTAAGCAGAGAATTTTATTAATTTTTCTAAAGTCTTTAATATGCAACCACTTTAATCAATAGTTAATTTAATCAGCAATTAAATTACATTTTAGTTCATATTATAGGAAAAATAAGTCTTACTTAATAAGAAAATAATTGATGTCAAGATAGCTGTCCTAAAATCTGAATATATGTTAGGAAAATAAATTGTAAAGTTATTTCCTCTAATGACTCAAATAAATACAAAGCCCTAATTACTTTTGAATGGGACATTCTGTTTTCAAACCATTAGCTCCTTCAGACTGTTTGATTATGAACAAAACAAATTGGAATTCTTTCAGTCTCAAAAGAATGAGACTTTTCTTAGTACCTAATTAGCTTTCCTTTTTTAAGGAAAAGGATTTGTTCAGTCGGGGCCCTTCTTCAAAGTGAGTCCAGTGAGCTCACATTGAACAAGGTCAGAGTCAGTAGACATGGTTTCCAAGCATGCCAGATCGAATTTCCTTTGGCGGTACAGAAAACAGAGAAACTTCTGAAAGTACAGGTTACCCCACAGGCTAACAAACAACTATGCCAATTGCTCCCTGGGGTAGTTCATCACAGTTGAAAGATTCAGTGCACATAATTACGAGTGACATGAGCATTTGCCTCAGCCAAGTTGATTCAACTACCTACTAAGATTGCCATCAAACAAGATGGGCAAATGTTGTCTCCCTCATTTCTACTTTTATCCTAAGAGACTGATGAAGGCTCTTTACCAAACAATTCACAAATAGTTAATACAATTTTATAACATAAAACAACTATTGTCCTTTAGATACAAGGAAACCATGGACATCTGAGCTTTATTTCAAAGAAAAATTCTTGGAGCGATGCTATAGTATCAATTCAGTAAAATTACTGAATGTCTTCTCTCTTTACAGTTTATTTTTCTAACAATAGTGGTAACTAATTTCTAATTTTAAAAATCCTTTTAGCATAAAAGATAATGAAGCTTTTTAATTATATAATCTACAGATTTATTAACATAAAATTGGGATATTTCAGGACCCCATGATCAGACTCAAGTATTGGAAAGGTAACAAATCAAATATATTAATAATTTTCAATTGTTCAGGCCCACAAAAATCAGCCTTAGAGAAAGCTAATCAAGGGCTGGAGAGATGGCCCAGTCATTAAAGGCTAGCCTCACCATGAAAAATACAAAATAAAGCTAAAAGATGTTTGATATAAACAAAAATCAAAACCAAAAGAAAGACGACAGGTGCTGGAGAGATGGCTCAGCAGGCAAGAGCACTGGCTGTTCTTCCAGAGGACCCAGGTTCAATTCCTAACACCCACATAGCAGCTCACAACTGTCTGTAATTTCAGTTCTATGGGATATGACATTTTCACATCAAAACACATAAAAATTATTTTTAAAAAAGAAAACAGAAAATGAAAGCAAGAGAGAAAAAAAAACTACATTTTTTTGTATCTGAGTTTCAAATTTCTATAGAAAATTAATCTGTACTCACATAATCTAATGATATATATTAACTCCACAAATTACATATTGGCATCAGTTTATTACAGATTTTAAAGTAGAAGCCATGGTCCTTTAGTACTTTGCTGAATATTTTATCAGGAAGCTGAATCAATAATCCAAATAATTGGAAAAATATTATACATATTAACATATGTATAAAATCAACATTGCCAGGATGTTAAATAGGATATGGATTCAAAGCAATCACAATAAAAATTTCAGTAAGCTGTTTTTGAGGTATTTACAAGTTTTCAAAGTTTATACAAATAAGCAAATGTTTGAAAGATTCCTGACTTCCCTTTTTACCTTCTTTGTTTGGTTGGTTTTGGTTTATTATATTTTGTTTTGTTTGAGCTTAGTGGGACACTCAGTACTCTCACGGAGTTGGGAATTGATTTTCTTAATGAAATTTGTAAGGATTTTCATAATAATGCCTTGTTTAGTGTTTGAATAACGGGGGAAAGAGTCTTATATTGGCCATTTTTGGCAATCTACTTACACATTGCCTAAAGACCATATCACCAGACACCTAAAAATCATACAATAATAATAATAATAATTGAAATCAATAGCCATTTTCACTGAGATTAAGAAAGTTTTAGCTCTGTTGTGGTACTACTAAGGATTCTCAATGACCTCATTCAATCAAACCCCTTGAAAAGCTACAGAATATGAAAATAGGCAATCAAAGCTAGAACTGAAATATGTCAGTATAAAATAAAGCATTTGATGCCTTAATGACAATATTTTAAAAATCAACTGTGGTTGTGGTTTACATTAGACAATGGTCACTTATATTGACTGCAGGTGAACATATGTCTCTCATTTAAACATGTGAACAGTTCCCTGGTCTCACAATGGCATTTTATTTATGTCATAAGAGTTCATGTCAGCAAGGCACTTGACAGAAATTCCTGGTTTATCTATGACCTTTATTAGAAGTTTTAGCTCTATTTTAGATGGATATCATGAAATAAGTCATTATGAAATTCACTAAGGTTTTATATCTAGACATTAATAAGTGTCTCCACAAAAGCAGACTAATTTTCTTTTTCTTAGGCTAACACACTTCACAGGTAAGAACAGTCTAAGAGATGAACCAAGTACAGGAGATGATATTGATCTTCAAGACTATGTCAAAATAATGAGTAAAATGTGGCAGTTGACATTTAAAGATAAAAAAAGTCTGGCTTCTGAGAAGAATTTTGAGCAACTGCAAAATTTATCTCTGAGATCTTCATGAATCTGAGAAACCTGGAGAAATACAGTTTGTTATGTTGTTCAAGAAAGGAAATAAAAACCAGTGAGTAGTGAGTAAGTAGTAACATACAAATAGAAAATCTGAATGAATCTGGTCAGTTTTCTGAGTGCTTTGATCATTAGTAATATTGGAGTTTTGCAGAATGAGCTTATCAAAATAATGTTACTCATTTTTCATTTATTTTCTATTTCCCGTTCTCCTGGAGATATCCCCAGGAAATCTATCCTCTTGTTTTGTTTTGGAGTTCAATAGGAATGCTTCTAAGGATTCACTCACCTCAATACATGATTTTTCTACATTCTTACCACTGTGACCATTTATAATTCTAACAGTATTTCTTTAATAATATTTTTCCTTATTAATAGCTTTTTACAAAAAGTACTTATAGAATTTTTTGAAGTCTTACCTCTATGTCTATTGATATGAACATTTTTCTCCCTAAATCTTTCAATATGGATAATTGTGTTGATATCCAATTCATAACAACATACTCATGTATTTGTAAGGCATAGTCTATACTATATTAATCATAATAATATAGGCATACTCATGTTTGTATGATATTATGTGAACATGTCAACAAATGTTGAATTTCACATTTTATTTTGGGATTTGTTTAATAAAATTAAATGATAATTTTGTTTGTTCTTCTTAGGTATCAAGATTAAATTGACTTCTATATCTGTCTTTTCCTTGCTAATCTTGAAAATAAATTTCACATGAGAGAAAAATATAACAACTTTAATTTTCCTAAAACTTAACCTATAACAGTTTTGAGTTTGGCAGCAAATTCATGAAGAAGATTCAGCTTATGATTCTCTCCCTATTATTTTATCCATTTAGATTTTGATCACAATTATCAACTGTACAATTTATATCTTTCAATAATTTAGTATTTCTTTCAGTAAAGTTTATGCATAAGGGGGGCGGGAAAAAAAGTTTATGCATAGAATTGCACATAACATTCACCTTATGAAAAGTTTCTGTTCAACCTTTAACAACTGTCCCCTCTTTTAAATGTTGTTTTTGCAGTCTTGCCATAGTTTTATCTTATTATTTAAGGAGAAAAAATTGATTCTGCTCACATCTGTTTTGTATGTTTTCTGTCAAATTCATTAATCCAGAGACTCATAAATGCTCAGAAAGTGATCTATTATTTAACCCCAGCATTTTAAAAATATAATTTATTTTATTATGCAATAATATTATTGTGTATGAGTGTGTGCATGTCTATGTGTATGAGAACATGTATATATATATATACATATATATATTATACATGGAGAACAGAAGAAAGTTTCTGATCCTCTGGAGCTAGGGTACAGATGGTTTAGGGCTACCCAATATAGATACTGGGAACTGATATCTGTTGCTTTCAAAGGGCAGAAAGCACTATTAACCTTTGTGCCACCTACCTTGCCCCTAACTTCTTAATTTTATATAGTATTTTCTCCTATTAGCTACCTCATCTTCAATCTCATCTAGTTTCTTGAATTGACTTATTAAAACACTTGACATCTGTATTTAAAGCAACAGTTTGACTAAACTTATGCAAAGATCATTTTTATACCCACCGAGAAATCTACTTACAAATTATGAATGCATGGAAAATTTTGTCTTTCTCTATAGCAATTGGCATTTGACCTTAAAGCATTGTGATCTGAAAATGTAACCCATAAATTATATATAAGTGTTCCTCAATTTACAGTGTGGTGTTTTTTGATAATTCTCTCATAAGTTACAAGTATCATAAGCCAAAAGTGTTTTGTATGCACCTAATTTATGGCATTTCATTATTTAGGTTAGCTTAATATGCTTCAAAATATTCATAACTCAACCTTGACTGAAGTTATCTAACACAAAGTTTATTTGGTAATTCAAAGAGTTCACTACATCAAGAGCTGAAGATTATTAATATTTACTTTCATGATTTTGTGTCCAACTGGAAATATCATCTCTCTGCTATAGTCCACCATGTCAAAAAACTGAAACATGCTGTATATGTAAGGCAGGACAGGTTCAAAATTCCAAATTCTAAATACTGTTTTCCTAATATGCATCATTTTTACATCATCATAATAGCTGAACATCATCAGTTTTATCGTATTTGGGGGGTGGTCTGTCTATATTATAAATTTTTTGATATTCTCTTACTATACCATCACTATTAATGTTTTTATTCATGTCAGTCAACTTTACTCATGTATTGTCGATTTCATTTTAGCTTGAAATACAAAAACAAAGTGTTTTTTAGTCATTTACCTGTTTCTACACAGTGTGCACCTTGTTTTTATCTGCATATATCTCTGTGTACCTGATAGCACAGCCTTAACAATTATATTGGTAAACAATGCTCATATTGATTATTTAATTCCTTGCTATAAAAGATCCTCATCTTTTCTAGTGGTTATGAAGTTCTAATCAATTCTCTGTAATTCTGTCAAATTCTGTTTCATATGATTCATGTTTCTGGTGTTAAATCAGTGAAAACCTGTAATTATATCTTCTTAATGAATGGATTGTCATTTGCACAAAAATTTTCCCTTTCTGTTCTTTATAAATTTTTCACATTACATTTTCTTTTTCTTCATATTGATATTTCTATATTTTTCAATGTTAGCAGTTCTCACAGTGACATCTAGGAAGTCTCACCACAGACACCCTTTTGGGAGGTCTGTGAGGACAAGATTTCTTTCTTCAGAATACTAATATGTCCCTTTATACTCTCAGTATTTCATGAGTGCTAGTGGAATTTTCCAGAAACTAACTAAAATAGAATATGACAAGGAACTGACAAAAAAATCTACCACCCTCTATTAATCATCACAGTAACGTTGTACAAAAGCACAAATCAACACTACTATTTGTAATAACTTAGCTTTGGTTTTGAAAATTGCTTTTAAATAGGTATTTATATTGACATATAGTAAATTTATGATTGTTACTTTGAAGGCAGTAATAAGAATTCCTTTTAAATTTCCATCTTCATTTTAATAAAAATAAAAGTAGTGATAAATCATATAAAATAATCAAAAATTCTTTGAGGTTCTCAATAAACTTTTCAGTTCTGATCAGTGGTTATATTTTTATGACTTAATTAAATCTACATTGTAATGAAATTATAATTCTTTTTGTATTATCTATGTGTAAGAAAAATAAAACAGAAGTTCTAAAGTAAAGTGTCACTTAACACTATTGCACAAATAAGCTAAGTTCAAGATTTCATCTTGCAATGGTAATGTTTAAGTTAGGAACCATAGCAACTCTAACATGAATAAAAATATGAAAGCAATATAGTCTCAAAGCTTAAAGGCTGAGACATTTTTATTTCAATTTATGTTTTAAATAAAAATTATTTCATTATAAATAACTAAGTAAAAGACACCACACAGTCAGATTAGCCACACCTAAAGCTATGCATCTCAGCAAACTTCTATACACTTAGAATGGCCATTCAGGTACCATGTTATACCACATTCTAACACAAACAATAACACTTCTATAAATAGAAATGTTTTTCTTTCCAACATTCTAAATTGAAATTTTATATATGGCTCATAAAATGTACACAGACTTTTAAGTTTTTCAAAAATTTTCATCTATATCTTAGGAATTTTAGTATTTTTAGGGGCAGTGTGATTTTTAATGTATTTTAACTTTATTTTCTAGCTTATGTTGATTTTACATATGCCACATTTGATTTCACATTTCACCTCTTACACAATATCTATTGTATTCACTAGATTGTCTCCTATTGATAAGCCTCTGAGAGGCTAATCATCGTTCTTCTATTGTCAACGTAAGATTTAAAATCACATTTTTATAAAATCAGTATTTCTACTATTAAAAAAACAAACGCGTGAAAAATAAACTGTTCAACTAACCTTCCCTCTTCCCCAAACATATATTAAGCATCCTTATATATTTACTTTTAAAAAGCTAATTTTATTATCTTTTCCTCCTCCAACCTGTTTTGGGAGTCAGCCAAGACAAGCATGGCCTATGAGAGATTCTTGTGTCTGCTGTTAAGATGCAGTGTTGTCTTGCACCTTCAGTGGCTTCTGCTTTTTGACTTTTCTGTTCTTTTTTCTATTATTCTATTCTATTCTTCTATTCTATTCTATTCTTCTTTTTAAGAGCAAGCTTAGTCTGACACTTGGAACCGAAATCAAGATCAAATTAAATATCTAAACAGACCTATAATCCTAAAGAAAATTGAAGTTGTCATTAAAAGCCTCCCAAGTAAAGAAAGCCCAGGTCCAGATGGTTTCAGTTCATAATTCTACCAGATATTTAAAGAACTACTACCAATACTCCTCAAACTGATTCACACAGTAGAAACTGAAGGAATATTGTCAAACTCTTTATATGAGGCCACAATTATCCTAATACTCAAGCCACTCAAAGACACAACAAAGAAGGAGAATTACACACCAAATTCCCTCATGAATATTGATGCTAAAATTCTCAACAAAATTCTGACAAACCATATACAACAACATATAAAATATATCATCCACCATGATCAAGTAGGCTTCATCCCAGAAATCCAGAAAACTGTAAATGATATACACCATATAAACAAACTGAAGGAAGAAAAACCACATGATTATATCCTTAGACATTGAAAAAGCCTTTGACAAAAGCCAACACATCTTTATGATAAAAGTCCTGGAGAGATCCAGAATACAGGGAAAATATCTAAATATAATAAAGGCAACTTGCAAGAAGTCGACAGCCAACATCAAAATTAATGGAGAAAAACTCAAAGAAATCCAACTAAAATCAGGAACTAGACAAGGATGTCCTCTCTCCCCTTATCTATTCAATATAGTTCTCGAAGTTTTAGCTAAAGCAATAAGAGAACAAAAGGAGATTAAGAGGATACAAATTGGAAAAGAAGAAGTGAAACTATCTCTATTTGCAGATGATATGATTGTATACATAAGTGACCCACAAAATTCTTCCAAGGAACTGCTACGGCTGATAAACACCGTCAGCATTGTAGCAGGATACAAGATTAACTCAAAGAAATCAGTAGCCCTTCTATACACTAAAGATAGAAGAGCTGAAAAAGAAATAAGGGAAACATTACCCTTCAAAATAGCAGCAAATAGTATTAAATACCTTGGAGTAACTATAACCAAAGAAGTAACAGACCTATTTGACAAAAATTTTAAAACACTGAAGAAAGAAATTAAAGAGGATATCAGAAAATGGAAAGCTCTCCCATGTTCCTGGATAGGTAGGATCAACATAGTAAAAATGGCAATTCTACCAAAGGCAATCCACAGATTCAATGCACTGCCCATCGAAATCCCAACACAATATTTTTTGGAACTTGAAAGAAAAATACTCAATTTCATTTGGAATAACAGGAAAGCCAGGATGGCCAAAACAATTTTACTCAATAAAAGAACCTCAGGAGGTATCACCATCCCTGACTTCAAGTTATACTATAGAGCTAGAGTAATAAAAACAGTTTGGTACTGGCATAAAAATAGACTTGTGGATCAATGAAATTGAACTGAAGATCCCGATACTAACCCAAACACCTATGAACACCTGATCTTTGACAAAGAGGCCAAAAGTATTCAATGGAAAGCAGATAGTATCTTTAACAAATGGTGTTGGATAGTAGTATGTAGAAAAATGCAAATAGATCCAAGCCTATCACCCTGCACAAAACTCAAATCCGAGAGGATCAAAAACCTTAACATAAACCCAGCTATACTGAACTTGATAGAAAAGAAAGTGGGAAATACCCTCCAATGCATTGGCACAGGTGTCAACTTCCTTAATATAGCACGAGTAGCACAGACACTAAGAACAACAATTAATAATTGGGATCTCCTGAAATTTAGAAGTTTCTGTAAGGCAAAGGACACATCATTAAAATAAAACGACAGTCCACAGAATGAGAAAAGAATTTCATAAACCCTACAATTGGTAGAGGACTAATCTCTAAACTCATATATAGAGAAGTCAAGAAACTAGAGCCCAAAACCTTGAATAACCCAATCACAAAATGGGGTTCAGAACTAAACAGGGAATTTTCAGCAGAAGAATTACAAATTGCTGAAAGACACTTGAAAAAGTTCTTGACATCTTTAGCCCTCAGAGAAATGCAAATCAAAACAACCTTGAGATAACACCTTACACCTATGCTGGAGAGTTTATAGAGCAAGGGGAACACTCCTCCATTGTTGATGGGAGTGTAAACTTGTATAGCCACTCTGTAATACAATATGGCGGTTCCTCAGAAAACTGGGAATCAATATCCCCAAGAATTCATCAATACCACTATTGGGCATATATCCTAAAGACTCACATTCTTACTCCAAAAACATTAGCTCAACTATGTTCATAGCAGCATTATTTATAATAGCAAGAACCTGGAAACACCCTAGATGCCCTTCAACTGAGGAATGGATTAACAAACTGTGGTACATCTACACAATGGAGTACTACTCACCAGTAAGAAAACATGATACCCTAAAATTTGTAGGCAAATGGATGGATTTTAATAATATCCTCCTGAGTGAGATCTTACAAACCCAGAAGGATAAGCAGGGGATATACTTACTCATTAGTGGCCTTTAAGCAAAAACATTCTTTTTTCATTGAAAGATGATGGGTGAAGAAAGAGATTTAAAACACACACACACACACACACACACACACACACACACACAAAGCATAACAAAACAAAACTCTGATTTGCCTGTAGAAGCGTTGCTTAGCAGAAATTTGTGGTGGCCATAGTGCATTCATGGGCATTAGCTGTGATCTACTGTGCTTTCTTTATCTGTAACTGAGCCTAACCTGGCTTGAGGTTCTTTAGATTTTATTTTTTATGTTTCATGTATTTTAGAGAAAAGAGAAGTTTTATTACTGTATGGATTCATTTTATCTATTCTGAATGCTTTACTTTTTAATATAAAGTTTGATATTGTTTTTCAAAAGGCAATAAAAAATAAACATAAAAAAGAATGAAATACATTATTGAGATAAAAAATAAAGTGTACCTGTCATACTAAGATAAAAGTAATAGAGTTTAGTTATAATTTTATTTATTCTAATTTTCTTGGTTTTCACAGATAATTTCCATCTTAGCTTACATAATATGCACGTATATGTAAAAGTAACTTGCAAATAGTTGATATAGTCTACTTTTCAAAAGTTGTGCTATCTTCTATCTTTGGTTTAGATAAAAAATAATTATAAGATGCCTCCTGTTTGGTAGCTAGCATATTTGACATTACGTATGTGATAATGAATAAATCATATTCTCTTTGTAGTATTGATGGAGGGTAAAGGATGAAATAAGGGACATCTAACATGATTGCATTAATATCATGTGGTAAATCTCTGGTATGAGATATTGCTATGTTTATTGAGAGTTCAGGAATAATTTTTATGCTTATATATACAAAATATTAAAGAATAGTAATGGAGTTGAATAGATATTTTCACTGAGATGTTTTAAACAGTGCTACATTCTATGTACTCTAAGAAATACTAAAAAGGTATAGAAAGTTTCAGGGGCTAGAGCTATCCAGTTAGGTGATAGAAATCTTCTAATGGATGACAATAATCTGAGAGTAAAATTGTAGTTAACATGTTCCAAACTATGCTACAAAGGAATTCTATAATTTTTCAAACTATAGCTGCTTTTTTTAAATAAAAATACAGTTTCATAGTCAAAGTAATCTATATTTCATGTATTCGCACTTACAATTTTAAAGTCTGTGAAAAATCTTGAATTTATCAAGTCAATCTCATGTTAACTAGGCACTTTTAAATGCACCTAAATTCTAGTTTTTGTGTTTTCATTAGAAAACTATTGACATCCCATGCTACCCTAGTATGTCACAAAATACTTCATGCAATATAGAACATAAGCTATAGGGTGGCTATTAGATCTGTCATGTCACATATATATTGATAATTTGTTACTTTACTTGGAATTCCGCAGGAAATCAACATCAGTGTTCCAGCAGGAAAATGTCTTGATTGGAGTTGTGATGGGGGAATGTTATTCTGCAAATACATCAGATAGTTTGACGCGGAGATAGGCAGGAGGCTGGAACAACAGTAAGGAAAATTCAGTTCTTGGAACAGTTCAAATACAAAACTATAAACATATGTTTTGGAAATGTTTCTAGATTTAATAAATTCTATGATAATATACTAGGGAGATTTCTTTGAAAATCTATAACAGATGCCAGAAAGAGTACTATTCACTTTATCTTAAATTAACATATATGTGGGATCTCCAGGGGGCACTACACTTGTATATAACAACCAAAAACAAATTACAACAGCCTTGCCTTGCTGTCAAACTGGAGGATAAATGATTAAGATAAATATAATTAATTTCAAGTGGATTCAATTAATGTAATCAGTCATTGCTCAAAGTAATGTAAGTACCCATTGGATACAAGGCAATTTGTGATGTTCTTGTAAAAAATTTGTAATTATATTAATGACAAGAGAGTTTTTTCATGACACAATAACATGTAATTTACATGGGAATCTGAATAAAAATAGATATCTCTGTAATTTATCTATTCTGAGTCCTACATTAAATAATATACCCATTAAATAATATACTCAGAAGCCCATCAAGAAAACAATCTTTAAGTATACTATCATTTGGGAGGATATTAAAATGTACTTATTTTAAAGTGTTAGAAAACTCATATGTCCATCCAATCAGACAGGCTAAAGACTTAGTACAAGTGTCTGGCACTAAGCAAGCACAGAAATACAATAATGAGCAAAATTTTCACAGATTACTTTATGTCAAGGTTGAATTCTGTTAATAAGGTTAAATCAGAAGTAAGAAGAGATATCTCTCTGACAAATGCAATGGAGAGAAATTAAACAAATAGAGATATCAAAATATTCAAAGAATTGAGGGAAAAAATTTTGGAGAAAAAGTAGGGGATGCTTGTGCCCTGTGGTGGGTGCTTCTGTAGCTAGAATATGCAAAAGAAGCAATAGAAACGGTGTGGAATAAAAGCAATATAGATAATGTAGGGTCATTGTAATGAGTCTGGTGTTAATTTTTAGTGTGATGGGCATTTTGGAGGTTTTTGAAGAGTAGAGAAATTGTTTTCGATGTGATTATAAAGCATCATATTGGCCACTTTAAGAGATTGGAAAGTATGTATGTTAACAAGGACAGAAGTGGGTAATGTAGGCTTTCAGCAATGTCATGTCAGAAACTGGAGAGCTAGAAGAAGAACATAACAGTAAAAAGAAGATCAGAATTGAGGTACATTCTGACAGTAGTGCTGACATCGCTTCCTGGTGAGGAAGCCACTAGGGACTTAATCTGGTTTGAACAGGGCAATGAGTAGAATTGACATCTAATGGAATTTGGAAGGCTATAGTTTGAAAGAGGCTTTGAGAAACAGATCAGGTGTGTGTGTGTGTGTGTGTGTGTGTGTGTAAATATGCTAAATTTGAATCCACTGTTCAGCACCAAACTAGAGCTGTGGAGTAGGCAACTACATATAAGAGAAGTCAGGGCTAAAGACAGTAAATTAAAACTGAAAGACCACATCAAGGGCAGAAAACACAAAGATATAGGGCCAGGAATTAGGCTCTGAAAGACACCAGATTTAAAGGTCAAGGAAAGGAAGAGGAAACAGTAAGGCAGATGGGGTGAGAACAACCAAGTAATTATATGGGATAAAACGGTACCTAAAATATCTTTATAAAAATTGCTTCAGTAAATATCAGGAAGATTTTACCAAACACCATTGATAAATCAAAGAAAATTGGACTTGTACATTGATAAACAGTGTATAATTAGAGAGATCATTGATGACTTTGACCAAAAAACCTAAAAGTTTTAGTAGAAAGAAAGAAAGAGCAATCATTGCTGCAACGGATGCAATAAAAACAAATTTGGAGGCAAATATAGGTAACTCTTTAAAGCAGACTTTCAACAAATGAGAGGCTAGAAGCACAATGGTGACTTGAAACATAGATGCTAATTTATTATAAGACACAGTGGAAGGCAGGGCAGTGATGGTGCATGCATTTAAATCCAGGACTCAGGACGCAGAGGCAGGAGGATATCTGTGAGTCTGAGGCCAACCCAGTCTACAAAGCAAGTTCCATAATATGTTGGGCTCTTACGTAGAGAAACCTTCTCTAGAAAAAAGCAAAACAAAAGACAGTGGAGAAAGGAGATGCTCCAGAGGTAACATTTTTAATGAATGAATTCTTTTAGGAGTCATTAGAACTCTCATGTTCTAATTGAAAAGCAGGTCTTGACTTGTTGGTAAATGAATATACTTGCATATAGAAGAGATTTTCTCTCATTTCTTCTAGACTTACTCGGCAAAATAAGAAGTGAAGTTGTCAACTAGGAGTTAGCACAGGGGAACACGTCAACTGATAGAAAAAAAAAATATTGTGCTGGGGCTATTGCTTATAGACTTGTGTGGAGAAGAAATGTAAGAAAATTGGTTCTGGAAAAGCATTCAAAATGGAATTATCAGGTGATACAGAATTTCACTGAAAGTTAGAGTTCTTTCAAATTTGTTCAGGACGATAACTCTATTTTCTTTTTCTTTTCTTTTCTTACAGCCAAATCAAGCTATACTATACTGGGGCACACATAGATGAGGAGTTTGACTCAGCCAAAAAAATATATCGTTTGTAATGTGAGAATAGCAAGCAAAAAGACATTTCAAAGTGAAATGCTTTGATGGTAGATGAGAAAGAGTGATTGTTGATGGCAATGGAAAATAGGCTGAGAAAGGAGAGAAGTTACATATGATCAGAAGAATAGGAGAAAAGGAAAATCAGAGATTCAGACCAACAGTAGCCTCTAGAGTGTTCATTAAAGTTTAAGAACCAGAGATAAAATTGGAGAAATGGCAGTGATGACCAGGGTATTAAAGACTCATGAGGCACCTGTGAAGGTTGATACAGATTGGAAATTGAATGGATTAAAAAGTCCTAAAATTACTGGCAAAAGACACCACTGAATGTGTCAGTGAGATTGCTCCTGGGAGGATTAAAGAGTTGGTAAATCCATTCCTGAATACGTGCAATACTAGCCCATACTATCTCACAGGCTAAGGGCTCTGGTTGTGATTAAAGGGTTAAGGAAAAACTTATGCATGAATCCTCTCTCTAAATCCTAACCAACATAATGTGAACTACTGCCCATCATCAGACCCTCCATATACTGCTGAATAAAACCTCTGGAGCCATGATCATTTCATGTGCCTTGCTTCCCCTAACTTGTCAAACTATGTGTATTATGGCAATGATTAAAGAAAGGGCTTACTAACACAGTATGAGATGAGAACATTGTTCATTACATTTATTTACTGATGTGGAGGTGAACTTGTGTATGTACACACACTTACATGATCCATAGCCAAAGTAGAGAGATCATAGAACAAGCTTTGAGGGCTTAGTTCTCTCCTTCCACCATGTCGGAAACAAACTCAGGTCATCAGACTTGGCAAGAGGTATTGTTGCCCTTTGAACCTTTCTGTCAGTCTACATGCTTTGTTTTAAATAATAGCAGATTAATATACACTCATAGAGAATGGAGCTGGACAATTGTAAGGCAGGAAGTCAAAGCACAGAAATCCAAGACATTTAAATGATGCCATTCGTGAATATTGATTATGTTGAGTCGGTTTCCTTCCTCTTCCAGAGTTGAGAAAAAAAAGGAACTTAATACTGGAAAGGATTGAGTTTTTAAAAATTAGGTAAATTGGACAGGTAATAGGAGTTATAGAGTAATAATTAACCTTAATCATTTTAATTTTAGGTATTGAGCAACTATATTTGATCATGTTTAAACGTATATACACATTTTCTGATTAATGTCAAGTTTATTAAAGTCAAGATTCTCCTCAGAGGAAGGGGGCCTGGAATAGAGGCTTAGTTTCTATAACAGCAGTAGAAAAATTTGCTCTGAACAAGGAGAGAGAGTCACGAAAATATATAAATTTGTTTCAAAAGATATCTGATGCTACTCAAGAAAATTGTTAACTTTCTTTTTTTAGAAAAAAATTCTTTCCAAAGAAGATAGAGATAAATTACACTCTTATTCAAAAATAAATAGAGAAGAATGTTGTGTCCAAAATATTAAACCCAGATCAACAAGGAGACCGTTTTTAGTGATGCCCAGTACCTACACAGGTGTTCTGAATATATGCAGTACTTTGAACATATTTTACTTAGGTAGTAAGTAATGTATGACATTTTCCCAAGATAAAAATTACAAAATCTAGAGAAAGGAATGTTTCTTCCTTTTCTCTGATAGCACCTATCAAGTGAGCCAAAATAAGTGTATATAAATACACCCAAGAAATTATGAAGAGAGAAGCAGAACAACTTGATGCTCTTTCCTCTGAGGGTCTCCTGCCGCCAATACTGCCAACCCTCTCCACAACTCAGAGCTCCCTGACTGCCCAGTCTGATGAAACGTGAATACTTGGATACAAAGCCAAACAAGGTTATGTCATATACAAGGTTTATGTCTGCCATGGTGACCACAGATGCTCAGTTCCTAAGGGTTCAATTTATACCAAGCATGTCCAGCATTTTGTCAAACAGCAGAAGTTATCCTGAAGCCTTCAGCCTGCTGTGGAGGGGACAGCTGAACACCACTGGGGGACTTGGAGAGACCTGAAATTTACTGGGTTGGTGAGGATTCCACACATAAATGCTTTGAGGTTATCCTCATTGATGCATTCCATAAAGCTATCAGAAGAAATCCAGGGACCCAGTGGTTCACCAAACCAGTCCACAAATGTAGAGAGATGCATGGGTTTTTGTCTGCTGGCCTTAAGAGCTATGACTTTAGAAAGTCACAAATTCCACCACCCTCCTGGTGCCCCTGCTCTATAGCCTAGAGAGGGCACTATATTGCCAAGCACCTCCATTACTGCCTGCCCAAACATGTAATGTTTGTGAAAATTCATTCCCAGTAAACAATTTAGGATAGTCAAAAAAAAAATACAAAATATATTATAGAGTCCCTAAAAAGTAGTTTTTAGGAAGTACAGAATTGCATGCAACGAGGCAGGAAAAAAAAGTTTTATTCTTTGCCACGGAAGGTACTTTTAATATATTTTGCTTCCAAAGCACAGAGTGCCCACCACCACCATCAAACAAACAAACAGACAAAAAGGGTAGGCAAAGCTAGGCATGGTTGTTGGGAAGTTGAAGAGATGAATGATGCAAGTTAAGACCAGCAAGAGGTAAGAGAGAATGTTCTAGAAAAGATGCTTTGGCCTTTTCTTTATTTGAAGAAGCCAGAAGCCCCCCAGGAAGTGAGATTGTGGCACACGTGACTCATCAGAATTAAGAAACGATCTTCACATGGAAGCAAACCTGTCTCCTAAACGATGAGAACACAGTATATCTCACAACTACTCAAAAGGAAAACCTACACTATTCTGCTGTCTAAAGCTTTGCAGGGGGGCAGTGTGTGGCACTAGAAAGAAAGGGAGAAGGCCCTGTTACCTGTAACATGCTTCCCCTCTCTTGATGAACAGAAGACACATGCATGCATGGTCCTCAGCTAATTTTCTATGACGGCTTCTGATGCTAACGCGGAAAGAATCAGAAAAACGGGGTTAGCTCCTATTGAAGAATCACTGGTCCTGAGATTATGAATTGGATTGATGAATTTTTCTTTCCTGAAGAACAACATGCAGATTAAAGAGCTTTTAACTGTTCTTGATGCAATCAAAAGGTTATGGTTGTCTGCTAAAAACTCAGTTTCAGCCACAGTTTATGCAAGTTGTTCACATTACTCACTCAGTAATGATGTACTTGGCCCCACTATTTGTGGTCTGGTTCTCATTTGTTTGGTATTACATTCCAAGACTGCAATGACTCAGAAATGTCCCTTATTTTTTACAGTAAGAACTAGCATGGTTAGCCCGAAACATCTCAAGTTTAATCGTTTGTCTGTGGTCTGCCCACAATAAATCCAAGCAGGTGTATATAAGTAAAGACTTTGACAAGTTGAATGAGAAGATTAGATGCTTCTGAAGCTATTCATTTTAAATTAGAGATCTACAAAAAATTTCACCTCTTTTGATAACATTTAGTATTTGTTATTATCAAAATCTAGTTTCTGACTTGTTTCAAGTAGTCTATTTAAAATACATGAAAATATTTTCTAGATTTAAAAGAACCATTATTTGAAATACATAGAAATATTATTTGAAATACATAGAAATAGTTAAGAGGGAACATGAAATTTGTATTTAAATCTATCTGAAGATATACGGAAGAGGTATGGGATTTGTGTTATGCTGATATATAAGATAAAAGCAGGCAATGGGTAAAATGTGGGTGGATGTATTTAACATAATGTAACTTTATCTATGAATGAAGATTTACTACTCTAGAAAATAGGGTGGATATCTTTAAGCCTTTAAGTCCCTGGAGATACCTAAGCAAAAGCAAAACCAAAATCATATAAGAACTTAATATGGAAATGCCTTTTTGGGGGACAGCAGATTGTCATGCATCCTGAAAATTAAGTTATTCATTCAGTGAGAAAAAAAATATTTCCCTTTATGACTTACCCTGTCCTATGTTGACATTTCACAGTCCCTTAGTTTCCCCCATTTTGTCTGTCTCCTGTATTAAATTACAACTTTCTTTTATTCTGGCCAGCAGCAAAATGTGAGTTACACCAGAAAGAGAGGGTATAACAAGTTTAAAACATTATCTTCCATAGAAAAGTGCTAGAATTGGTAGTCTTCTGTAATATATTACTTGCAATAAGATATAAACATGAATTAATTTTACATAATTAATAATAACTAATGCTCAAACTAATCTTAAATAGATAAAGAGAATAAGGAGATGGTACACTCGATAACATGCTTGCCATAGAAGCATGCGGACCTGAGTCCAGATCCCCACCAACCATGTCAAAAGCTAGACACTGCAGTGTTGTCTATAAACCCAGTGTGAGGAGATGGTGACCTCAAGCATACTAGAAGGACAGTCTAACCACTCAGTGTGCTCCAGATTCCATAAATAATCTTTTCTCAAAAGGTGAGTTGAAGACTGACCAATGAAGACACCTGACCTCAACCTCGGCTCCTCTCCCCACGAGCTCATATTCCACATAGGAATGTATCACATTCATCCCTATACTCAAAGAATCTAACAGTAAGTTTGACTAATGAACAAAATTTAAAGAGATAAAACAAAAGATGGTGTTATTCCATAAAGAACAGGTGTACTTGATCAAAGCTGGGGACAAGGGACTATACCTGCGCTGTGATTTCTGTGTCTATGTGCAACTGCAGTTCATTTTCAACATATGCCTGAAAATATGTAGAACAGAGGCCTAACAGAAACTTAAACCAACCATGTAGAAACTAAAAGAAATTCAGCAGTATAGTCTCAGTTATTTAAAATCATTCTATTTTGACAAAGAATCATCTGAATGCAGCAAGGATTTTTGTCCAATAAAGGCTGCTGTCTGCATTGTGTTTTCTCTATTATGCCATACAGATATGGACATTTTATTCACATTTTAATTATACTCAGAACAAAAATCTTGCCTTTAAATTGAATGTTTCTTTATACATATAGATTATTGGGTTTCTCACTTTATTTTAACAATGATTGGCAGAGGCCTAACCCTAAACTAACTTCTGTTGAGCACCTGTATCTGGAAATGATCCCTGAAGTGTGACAGGAAGACTCAGAAGGCACAACTATGGTGTCCCAGGGACACCCAGGGCCCTCTCAGCAGGAGTAGTCAAGGAGTTTGTGGATAAGATCAGAATCGAACTGATCAGCAGCATCTTCAAGCAGCATCTATCGATTGCCCAAAGGTAAATCAAATGTTTGTTCCTTTGCTATGTCCACATTTCCTGTCAATTGAAACTGTTCCAGTTTGTTATGGGAGCCAGATGCTCCTGCAGCCATCAGTGTCTACCCACGCGACTCCTCCTTCCTGGAGATTGGGTAGTACTCTCTAAAGCTCCTGGCATTGATGACAAATTTATTTTCTTTCTGAGCATTGCTTACAACCTACTGAGTGTTTCTGGTTTGTGAGCTGGTGACTGAGCCTGCCAAGAATCAAGGACTCCTGATTGAAGTAACCCAGAGAACCCATCAGTTTCCAAATTTGTATCAGCTCTTTTACAAATTGAGGAGCCTCATGGGTACTTAAATGCTTATTTGGCAAGAACAGGATTGTAGGGTAGGAAGCTTTCACCAAACATATGTGTGATCAAAGAAGAATACAGCATGGCAATGGGTCTTTTACTTTACATTGATTTTTATGAGTGACTAAGGCAATGAGAAAAGAAGAAACAGGTGAAAAAAAATGGGCCAAGTGAGCTGTGCCAAGTATTTCACAAGTGAGGAGGTAGTGGAGAATTAAAAAACAAAACAAAACCAGAAAACAAAACATCAAGTTTACTTTTGTGGGGCTGCTTAATTTGTGCTGCCTAAACAGAAGGCCAATCCTATTCGGGAAACAGTTGTTGGATACTGAACTGAACCCTATCACTAAAGAAGAGATGTAAAATGGAATTGCTAGAAGATTATAAATACATGATGTTGTCAGGAGCTGGAGATGCCTCTACTGATTACCCAACTACATATGAAAAGCAACAGGAGTGGTGTATCCTCAGACAACCCTCCTCTGGCAGAGTGCTATCACCAAGTGGCCTGTTCTGCTGCTAGATGCACTAAAGATTAGATAAGAAAGCAAACAGTCCCTGTGGGATACTCCAAGTGCTCTGACCGCCAAAATAGGATCCCAGACCAGATCAAAAGCAGAAAGGATTTGAGAGCGTCTCTAAACCATTTCACAGGAGCACAGGCGAGTCCTAAGAACCCAAAGCACTGGCATAAAATTATAAATTAAGCTTGCATCCTGGTGGAAGGATTTTTCAATTTACAGTTTATAATCATATATGCCATTTGGGGTTATTTTCTCTCATTATTTTTTATGTTCGTTAACGCATCTCACAAAGTGAGCAAGTCAAGATGAACTGCTACTCTGTGGGTCAGAGCAGCTCAGCAACAGTGGAAGGATTAGGACTCTGTTTACTATTTTGCCATGAATAACCTGGAGGTTCACAGAAAGTGTGTATATAATGTTTCCCTATCTGGAAAACTCAGAGCCAGGATTTCTGGCTCATTAAATAACTACTTCTTTACTTGAACCTTAGCTGTAGTACTCTAGGTATCAACGAAAAACTGTATATCAGTTGTTATATAATGATAATATAGATAAGAGAGGACCTAAGAGGAATATAGATCCAGAAATATTTGCAGGTTATTTCATCGTACGCAAAAACCATCATTCATAAAAAACATACTATAATTTACAAAATTTAGTTGTCTTGTTTTATTTATCACCCAAACCTAAGGAGAACACACACACACATACACACACACACAAAAACACACATGTACACACACTCACCATTTTAGACCATTAGGATATGAACATATTATAATTATGAATATTTTGTTATGCCTGCAGTCAGACAATATAAAGAACACAGTGCCCATCCACATTTTCAAAAGATTATTTCCTTTATAGAAAGATGATCATTATCTTCTTTTTATGCTTACCTGCTTTTATTCATTTAAATTTGCTACACCTTAGAACATATACATAACATATACATGCGATTAAACTATTGTTTCTTGTGTTTAAAGGTACGGTGTGGGAGCCTTGTGACATCAGTCAATGATGATGCAAAAAGGAAAAGTCTAGCTTGTGCCTATGCCTGAGTGCCCTTCCTACTAAGTAGAAAACTGACAAACACAATAAAGATATTTTAAAGTGATAATTATGACAAACATGAACAAAGTGCCTTGGAAGACTACAGAACGAAGGCTGTTAACTCTGGTCCAAGGAGGTTCATAGAAGGTGACGCTTCCGGGGGTAGATGACTACAGGTTTGACCTTTTCCAGAGAAAAAGCTTTTAATTAGGTCTAGGACACAAAGACTGTGGCCGGAAATGCATCCCAGACAAAAGAAGAGGATTGGCAAAGGCATGAGGACATGGAAACTTAACAAATAGATGGTCTTTCCAAGTGAATGAATGTGAAGGCTCAAAGGGAAAAAAACAAGACACACAAAAAAATATATAACAACTTAGTTTGGACAACACTGAAGGTCCTCAATTTTACCCAAATGGACAAAGGAGAGTTTGTTCTTACTTACATCATTTGCTCTTAATGTAATAGATGAGTCTCAAAAAAAAAAAAAAAAAATCTCCAAAAATGACCTAAGGACCCAAGATTCATACTACATGATTCGAATTCCCCTCAACCTTAGGTGAAGTTTGGCGCCACCTGCTGACAATTTTCTGCTTGGGTCTGAATACCTGTGCGAGTGACCCTCGTTCTTGTAGGGGGATGGATCTTTAGAGCAGGGTCAGTGACTCCAATATGGAAATGACCCAAACTTCTTTCATTCAGTTTACTAGTCAGGAACATGTAAAAAAACATGGTTGCTGAAATCCCCGCCCTACTGACCCTTGACTTATTTTTACTCCCCTCTTCTTATCCCATAAGAATAAGACCAGAAGTCTCCTTCAAGAATAACAACTCAACTCTAATCCTGCGTTTTCCTGAGACGGATGTTGTAGATGACCATGCTGCCTCTCTTTGTTTAATATTACAGTAACGACACTGCTTACGGTTTTGGGGGGTTGTTCTGTTTTTGTTTTGCTCATCATCATTAGTGAGTTGGACGTTAATCTTAATAATGAAGATGGAGGGAAGAATTTTTAAGTAAAAAAAAAATCAACATCTATGAAACCACAAAAGTCAGAAGACTACGGGAATCTTTGATATCAGCGTTTGACAGCTGAGGAGACTAGGCCATGGAATGCTTCATTTCAGTTGTGTGGATATTATTGGACCTAGATGAGTGAGCCGTATGATCAGCTCAATGCTGATCTGACCTTAACTTCAATAATTTTGCTTTTTTGACTTAATGATTTTTTTTCTGTAATTCAAATAGCATAAGTGATGGCATCAGCTCTTTCTTCTCTCCTCTCCATCACATACGTGTCCCTACGTTTAAAAAGTTGCAAATCTTATGAGCAGAGCATACAAAGACACAGTCTCCTCCTTGCAGCAGGGGGAGGAAGGGGTTAAAAGCTAAGTAAGGCAGAGGACAGGACAGCTGCAGAAAACACCAGCAGTGATCAGGGAGTTATGACATTGGCACCTGGTTTCAACCTCTATTAGTGAGGGGGCAGGGACACTTCAAAGTGGCATTAGCCTAGGCAAGAATGGCATAATTGATACTGCTTGCCTTTTATCCATTAGCCCAAATGGAAAACTCTAGTCCTGGGTTTCATATGCCTCCTCCTGTGCAGAGACCCTGGAGGAAGGCATGGAGGAGCGGATAGGAAAGTTCAAAAGCTGATAGTCTTGTGTGCATAGAAACTGTTGGGAGATGGTAAAATACAGTGAGGAGGGCTCTCAAGCATAATCCTGTACAGGGCCACAGGTAAAGCAGGGGAGAGGAGAAGGAAAAGATGGGTCACAATGTCTCCCAATTATCTGTCTGTCCACTGCAGTGTATACCAAAGAGGAAGCAAAAGGTCAGAGCAGGTGAGCATCAAAAATTCTGGTTGAGATAATGGTCGCCTCATCCTGAAGTGGTTTCCAGCTGGTCATGACAGAAGGCTCAGTGCCCCTTTGCTTCATGAAGAACATATAATCAATGAAAAACATGGTTTCCAACATCACAGCCTTCACTTTCATCTCTCATGTCTAGATTTATTGGGAACCATAGGCCAAAGTCATCAGCATCGGTGAGGGCTTCTTGGAAGAACCATCCCTACTGCTTGCTGATGTGCCCCATACTTCAAAACTCTTCTTTAGTTTCCACCTCAAAGTTGGTACCATATCCACAAAGTCCAACAAAACCCCACCATTCTACGGACAGTGTGGCGATCAGCATTGAGGACAGAGTATTAATAAAGGAAGAAGGGAGGTCAGGTCTGTAGCACATGGTCACTCACCCAGGTGAAGCCTGTACTATCATCTCCCAAACACCACAGGGACAGCAGCTGCAGCTGCAGTGGACTGGGAAGAGGAGGGGAAACATCTCTGGTCCCAGAATTTGCTAGGAGAACAGGAAGTGACCAGTGGGAACCATAAAGCAGATGCACAGATGGCCACAACAGTGGCTCTCTTGAAAAATCTGACTCCACACGCTGTCCAGTCCCAGACCGTAGTTCATACCTATTACGTCTCCCATCTGAGGAATGTTTCTACTCATTCCCGACCTTCTGATGAATCAAGATTTATTCAATCTGCCCTAGGAATTTGAGGCCAGAAGGCAACCCTGGAAGTGGCATGAGAGGAGCAGGGAACTCTGAGGCCATGGGGCCTGGCAAGGTGAAGGGAATAAAGACAGGTGCAGAGGAGGTACCTGGGCAGGCATTGGAGCCTGTTCTGGTCCAGGATGCAGCGATGGCTCTGAATAACCACTTGTCATCAGATAAGGGGATGGGGGACATAGCCTTTTGTGAAGTCAAGTAGCCTGCTATGGGTAATGGGAAGGGAGTATTGGGTTATCAGTGTCTTCAGGAGGCTTAGTTCTGTAGTGAAGACAAACTCTGGAACAGACAGATAAACACAAAGACAAACATGCAAAGGTGGAGGCAGGTGCTCGGGTAGCGGGGAAGTAGGGGAGACAGGGTCTCTTGACTACAGTAATTTTTAAACATCCAGGAATCAGGTAGGTTTGGAACAAATAGTTATGAACATCATTCTTATTTTTAACATATACCAAAGAAAATTGAGAGTATGTGTTCAGATGCAAATTAAAAAAAAAAAGATGAATCCACATTACCAAAGATGTTTTAAAAACTAATAATGTTTCTAATTTTCTAATAATGTGGTTGACATTTTACCAGTGAAGAAGGGGAAAAGTGTCTGTATCTTGTAATCTCGTGGAATCTACTCAAACCACAAGTTAAAAATATCAAAATACAATCTAATGGAAAAAAACAAGTAAAACAAACATACAAACAAAATCTAAGCAAAGAAGCAAAGAGTTCCCTTAGGATTGTAATTCAAATCATATACCCAAATAAAGGAACAGCTCAGGGATAGTTTGTACTTTCAGATCAAACAAATTTTAATTCAATTCTGAATATTTTGAAATGTACTACAGTGTGGATTCTCACATGGAAATCAACAGTTTCAGTTCTCACAGTTGCCAGAGAAAAATAAAATTTACCTCACTCTATTTATATGATACCCTTTTATTCCAGAGAGAGAAGGTGTTGTTTAGACTTTTTTTTTTTAAGTTGGGTGATCATCAGCTGAGGTAGTCGAGTAGTTCAAGATGCCTAATTTTTAAGCAAACTAAGGAAATTAAAAAAAATGAGAATTGGTAAAACACTTGCCACATGATTGTGTGGAGCATAGTTTGAATCTTCAGCACTTAGAAATGTCAGGTGTGTAGAGCAGCCCCCTGTAATACCAATGTTCTGGAGGTGAAGACAGGGAATCCTGAAGGCAAGCTGGCTGGCTCTTAACCAGTTCAATCAGCTCTGAGTTTAAGAGAGAGAACCTACTTTGGTGATGGCAGACAGCAGTTTGAAAGCCATGCAGCATAACATTTTAACAATGGATTGAATGTTTGTCAGCCATGGAGTTGTCTAAGGACTAGAATATATTTGTACTTTGTCACATTGTTCTAAATTTTGTTTATTACTTGGAAGCCCTGATAATTATCTTGTAGTTCTTTAGATTAAGAAAGATCTCACCCTCATCTTCATATGTTCATATGAATACAACTTGGATTTAAGCCACGAGTGGTGTCAACACACAGGATGTTTGTGAGCAAGGATGACAGAATTGAAGAGACAAAGATAATATGAATGGAAATAGAAAGGAGGGAGACCTATTTAGTTTCCATTACAAGATATAGCAAAGCTTTTTCAACTTTTCCCAAACTCATAGTAAGGATATAATGCTTGTCTTATATGATTATGAAATAAATAGTAAACCGATAAACTACATAAATTATGAGCATTTGATATTTGTAAATACTGGTGAACTATGACACAATAATTGGTCCTTTATCCACTGCATTTTGTGTACTTTCAGCAGAACTATTCTGTGGTTTCCAAATTGGTCATTATTTTGTTTATTCCACGGTTCTTAGTCACCAATCTTAGTTCACAAATTCTAATTGCTTTTCAAAAATAAAGTTCATCTTCAAAACAATGAAAATGTTTCAACGTTGAAGAGGTTCAAAACGGTAGAGAAATCAAAACTCATTTGTAGAAATAATCTAGATTCAATTTATGAAAATAAAAGAAATACCATTTTTATAGTCATGACTTTTATTAAAAGAACTAATCATTTCAAGATGACTTAACTTGAGCTTGCAAGACGGAAGCCTGAGAGGCACTTCAAAAACTCTGTCTGCTTCAGCTCCTTGCCCAATCAGATGTTTCTATCATCATTTTATAAATGGGCTTCCTGAACCTGAGAATTTAGCCTACCAGGAGAGCACGGTCCTTGCCCAGCACAAAGTAACAAGAGGTATTCAAATACTGGTAAAAGAAACTTTAGTTTCTAAACCAGAATCCTACTTAATAAAATTGACTTTTTTCTTTTTATTCCTCTCTCCTTCCTTCCTCTTCTCCTCTGATGTATCTCCTGGGGTTCTTATCTGCAGACCCAATAATGGGACCAAATAACTTTACATTGACCTCCTAGCACTAGCTCACTCGTGTGTGTGTGTGTGTGTGTGTGTGTGTGTGTGTATGTGTGTGTGTGTTACATAAATCAAGGTGCTTAAGTGGAAAAGTTGTACTTTGCATTTCTATAAAATTGACTACATACTCAGTCATAAAGCAAACATCAATAAATACAAAAAAAATAGTAATAATCCCTTGTATCATATCATACCACTGTAGTCCAAAGTTAGAGTTCAACAACAACAAAAATCACAGAAAGGCTACAAATTCATAAACACTGAACATCTCTACATTGAACTACCTCTGGGTCAAAGAAGAAATTAAGAAAGAAATCAAAGACTTCCTAGAACTTAATGAAAATGAATGCATAACGTACCCAAACTTATGGAACACAATAAAAGCAGTCTTAGGAAAATTCATAGCACTAGATGCCTATATGAAAAACCAAGAGAAATCTCACACAAGAGAACTAACAGCACAGCTGAAAGCTTTAGAACAATTAGATGCAAAATCACCTAGAAGGAGTAGATGGCAGAAATAATCAAATTTAGAGCTGAAATCAATGCAATAGAAACAAAGAGAAGAATATAAAGAACCAATGAATCAAAGAGTTGGTTCTTTGAGAAAGTTGACATGATAGATAAACCCTTATCCAAACTAACCAAAAATCAGAAAGAGTGTATTCAATTTAACAAAATCAGAAATGAAAAGGGGTACATAACAACAGAAGCCCTGGAAATCCAGAGAATTATCAGGTCATATTTTGAAAATCTATACTTCACTAAAATGGAAAACCTAAAAGAAATAGACAGTTTTCTGGACAAGTACCACTTACTAAAATTAAGTCAAGATCAGATTAAAGACCTAAACAGACCTATAGCCCCAAAGGAAACTGGAACTGTTATTGAAAGTCTCCCAAATGAAAAAAGCCCAGGACCAGATGGTTTCACTACAGAATTCTACCAGACATTCAACTAATACCAATACTCAACAAACTGTTCCATATACTAGAAACTGAAGGAACATTGCCAAACTCTTTTTATGAGATCACAATCACCCTGATACTCAAGCCACTCAAAGATGCAACAAAGAAAGAGAATTACAGACCAATCTCCTTCATGAACATTGACACAAAAACACTCAATAAAATTCTGGCAAAACAACTCCAACAACTAAGAGAAAGTCATCCACCATGATCAAGTATCACCATCATTCCAGAGATGCAGAGATGGTTCAACATATGAGAAGCTGTGAATGTCATTCATCATATAAACAAACTGAAGGAAAAATCCCACATGATCATCTCCTTAGATAACGGAAAAAGCCTTTAACAAAATCCAACACTCCTTTATGATAAAAGTCCTGAAGAGATCAGGAATACAGAAAAATACTTAAATATAGTAAAGACAATATCCAGCAAGCCAACAGCCAACATCAAGCTAAATGGAGCAAAGCAATCCAACTAAAATAAGGAACAAGACAATGCTGTCCTCTCTCCCCTTATCAATTCAATACAGCTAATAAAGTTTCAGCTAAGGCAATAAAAGAGTGAAAGGAGATTAAGAGGATACAAGGTGGAAAAGAAGAAGTCAAACTATCTCTATTTGCAGATGATATGATTATATATATATAAGTAACCCAAAAAATTCTACCAGGAAACTCCAGCAACAGATAAACACCTTCAGCAATGTAGTAGGGTACAAGATTAACTCAAAAAAGTCAATAGCCCTCCTATATACTAAGGATAAAAGGGCTGAAAAAAAAAAGGAAAACATCACCCTTTTAAATAGCTGAAAATAGCATTAAATATCTCAACGTAACTCTAACCAAAGAAATAGCAGATCTGTTTGACAAAAACTTTAAATCACTAAAGAAAGAAATTGAAGAGAATATCAGAAAATGGAAAGATCTCCCATGCTTCTGAACAGGTTGGATCAACATAGTAAAAATGATAATCTTACCAAAAACAACCTACAGATTCAATGCAATCCCCATCAAAATCCCAAAACAATTTTTTACAGACCTTGAAAGAATATTCAACTTCACATAGAATAAAAGGAAACTCAGGACTGCCAAAACAATCCTGCTCAACAAAAGAACCTCAGGAGGCATCCCTGACTTCAAGCTATAGCACAGAGCTACAATAATAAAAATAGCCTGGTAATGACATAAAAACAGACTTGTAGGTCAATAGAATCAAATTGAAGATGCCAACATTAACCCAAAAACCTATGAACACCTGATCTTTGACAAAGAGGCCCAAAATATTCAATGGAAAAAGATGATATTTTTAACATATGATGTTAGCATAACTAGATGGTAGTATGTACAAGAATGCAAATAGATGGAAACCTATCACCCTGCACAAAACTCAAATCCAAGTGGATCAAAGATCTCAACATAAATCCAGCTACACTGAACTTGATAGAAAAGAAAGTGGGAAACACACTCCAACGCACTGGCACAAGTGAACACTTCCTAAATATAACATCAGTAGCACAGACACTAAGAACAAAAATTAATAAATGAGACCTCATGAAACTACAAAGATTCTGTAAGACAAAGAACACAGTCAATAAGATGAAATGACACCATACAGAATGGGAAAAGATCTTCATCAGCCCTATATCTGACAGAGGACTGATCTCTAAAATATATACAGAACTCATGAAACCAGAAATCAAAAACCTAAATAGCCCAATTTAAAAATGGAGTTCAGAGCTAAAAAGGAAATTTTCAAAAGAAGACAAATGACTGAAAAGCACTTGAAAAATTGTTCAACATCTTTAGCCATCAGAGAAATGCAAATCAAAATAACCTTGAAATAATACCTTACACCTGTCAGAATGGCTAAGCTTAAAACACACACACACACTCACAAATGACAGGCTATGCTGGAGAGTTTATAGAGCAAGAGGAACACTCCTCCATTGTTGGTGGGTGTATAAACTTGTACAGCCATTTTGTAATACAATATGGCAGTTCCTCAGAAAACTGGGAATCAATATCTCCAAGAATCCAGGAATACCACTATTGGGCATATACCCTAAAGATGCACATTCCCACTCCAAAAACATTAGCTCAACTATGTTCATAGCAGCATTATTCATAATAGCAAGAACCTGGAAACAACCTAGATGCCCCTCAAATGAAGAATGGATTAACAAACTGTGATATTTCTATACCATGGAGTACTACTGAACAATAAAAAGAATGATATCCTAAAATTTGCAGGCAAATGGATGGAGGTAGGGAATATCCTCCTGAGTGAGGTATCACAAGCCCAGAAAGATAAGCAGGGGATGTACTCACTCCTAAGTGAATTTTAGACAAAAAGCAAAAAAATACCCAAACTGCAAACCACAACCCATGAATAGCTTGGGATCAGAGGAAACTTAAATGAGACATCCAGGGTTTATCCTAGGAAGAGAAAATAGAGAACATCCCATTAGTAAATTGGACCAAGGAGAGGTGAGACTAAATCATGAGAGAAGGAGATGGTTGAGTGAGAGAAACAACAAAGAAGGAGAAAAAAGAAATGGATATTTTGATATAGGAAGCCAGTGCAGGTTTGGAAAGAGCCTGGGTTCTAGGGAAACCCCCAAGAACCCACAGGATGTCCCTGGATAGGTCCCCAACCAATAACAGAAGGGGTACCTAAACAGACATCCCCTATAATCAAATGAATAACCACCCAAAGTGTCATCACAGAATCTACACCCAACAATGAATGGAGGTGGAGGCAGAGATCCATGGGCCAAGCTCCCCTTACAGCTGGAGATTGAGGGAGATGAGTCTGTATGAGCAAGATGATAGGGATTATGAGAAGTCCCACAGAGATGGCTGCCTGGAGCTCTGCAGAGCACACTGAATCAAAAACAGTCCCTGGGGAACCATAGGACAAAAAGCTAGGCCCTCCAAAGGTAGACAACTGTTGATTTGCATGGGCAGTATGTAGAGCCTCCAGAGGAATGGGATCAGACTGTGTTCCTGTAAATGGGCTGGCACCTTGGAGCCCATTCCTGTTGATGAGTGTCTAACCCAGCCTTGATAGTGAGATGAGAAAATAGAGCCTGTCTGGAGTGGATCCACCATGCTGAACAGGCCCATTTTGGGACTTTGTGCCCTTTGGGGAGGAGATGGGCGATAGAGGAGTGGGAGGCTGAAGGCAGAATGGGAGGGATTGGGAATAGGAAAGGCTGGGTGAGCTGGGTGATAAATGGAAAAAAGTCCTTTTTAATTAACATAAGTAAATACATAAATTAGTGTGTGTACACATGTGCAGAGAACCTGGGAGATAGCAAACAGATTTGGTAGAATCTTTAAAATAATTGTATTTAAATAAAATCTACATGTATATTTACTTTACCATAACATATATTTTTATAGAGAAATTGAAGAACATTGAATAAAAATATAATTTAGTTTTGTATGCTAAAGCTTTAAACTTTGTACCCTCCCATATCTCATTATTTTATGTCAAATATTTGCCCCTGTTATTAAAATTCCTTTGTAAGCATAGAAATATATAAGTAAAAAAATTGCATTTATAACTATGTAAGTACATCAAACAATACAGAAGCACCAGAAAGTCCTGGTGAATTTCAGTTAATTAAATAGAAAACATGGTGAGACTAAGCTTTAAATTATCCATTCTGCCATGTTGCTGTTTCGCATATAACTTTGGATTCTCTGCCTTTTTGCCACATATGCCAAATCAAGAACAAAGTTCTAAGGTGTCACTTCAGACTTATATTCCAGAAAGAAAACTGTGTGTGTGTGTGTGTGTGTGTGTGTGTGTGTGTGTGTGTGTGTGTGTGTGTTTGTGTGTCTGTATGATTAATGTTAAGGTCCTGTAATTTTCAGGCCACATTCAAGAAAACATGATAAAAGTACTTTTTTATCCAAAAACTTCATTCCCTCTATTTTATAAGAAGTGCTTGATAGTTTGTCTCTTTCTCCAAGAGCACCTTTGTGACACGAAAGTTCTAAAGAAACAGCTTATTGGTCACAAATTCTTCTCCTTTAATTTGTAAGAAGGATGACCAAGAAATCAGGACACTGGGAAAGCATCTAGAATATCCAGAACACTTTTTTAAAAAATGTGCACATACAAATGGAACGGAGGAGAATGTGATATAAACAATTTGGTGCTTTTATTTTGTTTTTCCTAGATGAGAATACCTTTAGAGTTAGCCTGAGAGGCATCACATGCTGAGAACGTGAGCCTCAGCAAGTAGCTGAAACACAGGGAACCGGCAGGCATCACAGTAGGAAGCCTGTGTGGATCCAAAGGCATCCGGGGTCTGCTGTCTTTGTCTCGATTGCTTATCTTAGGGCTATGGTTAACTCTGAATAACAGGCATGCAGAGAACTGATTCTGCCTGGACAAGAGTGGAGGAGGAATCCTAGTTGCTAATGCTGCTAACATATCTCTGGAATGAGCTTTCCCGAGGCAAGTCCTGTAAGTAAGAAAGGGGAAAAAAGAAAAAAAAAAAAAAAAACTACAAGGACTCTTGCTGAGGACCTAATCATATTCCTTGAAATCTATGTTCTGAAGCCCCAAGCTGAGCCCCAGTGGTTGTTTTTCTGTAATAGGTAATTTATTTTCTTTGATAACCTGTGAGTACTAGTCTTATCAACACAAGAAATGTTAATTCTGATTATGTGAAGATGCCTCTATCTCTATGTAAAGTCTAGAGAAACAATGAAAAGTATCTGGAATTCAAATTAAGAGTCTGTACCAGACCTGGGCCACGTGGTGCTGTGATCTCAGATGGCTAGTCTCTAGAACTAAGAGAAGATAAATGTCTGCCTCTGAAGCTGCTAATTCTGTGATATGCTGCTATGGAAGCCCAAGAAGATGGACATAGCACAGATGTTACACAGAGACTGAAAATGACCACTATAACATGTGAACATACTATGTGTATATATTTTAGATAATCAAAACAATTAAAAATTCATGTAAAACATTAAGTTTGAAACTCACCTTCAAAGAAGAATTTCTAAAATTATCATATAAAAAAATCACAAATAAAATAAACATCATATACCAAAATTAATCAGACTTGTAGTCTACACATCTCAATGAACTCCTTAATAGTTAGAATAGCCATTCTGAAGTTGTGGAACTTCACTATGGATTTTATACTTTCACTATCAAATATATTTTTATGCACTCATCCATCACCAAAAATGAAAGCTCTGTGACAGAATTAAAACTAGAAACACAGTTATCTTTGTATCTTCTTTCATACCTTGAGTACACTTTTTAGTCATCAGAAAAAAAAAATGTCAGAAACGGAAAAATATTATGTTCAAAGAATAGGCTAGTGGTATTGTGTTTTAAAGTTAAGTCATGCTTGAACACAAATTCACAAATAGAAAAAATTGGGCATTTATGAAAAAAAAATCTAGCAAAGCTAATAAAACTTTGAAGTAGGACTTTAATATTTAGTGATGAAAAGGATCCTTGAGAAGATTCAACCGTATCTGTTAGGAATTCCAAAGGCAAGATACAGTGGACATGATGCAAGGCAAAGTCAGAGGGATGCAGTCCACATGAGACATGCCAGTAAAACAGAAAATAAACACATTGCCAATGAATAGAGACAGCACAATTTAAACAACATAGAGAAAAAGTATTCATTGCCAAGGATGATAGCTTTCTCATCCACCGCACAGTAGCAACCAAACTATGATGGACTTCTGTTTTCAGAGTTTCAAAGAGAGAAATTACCTACCAATTAAAAAAAATTAACTTCAAATGGCGAGTCTCTTTAAAATAAGTATAAGATATCCTGAGGCTTTTTTAAATTTAATTTTGTTTTTTTTTTTTACATTCCTGTTTAATCATTAAATCTAGTGATTTCTAAATCACAGATTTCTTTGAAATCAGAACATGCACTTGGGTATCAGTCACACGCACAGCCACACTCAAGCTTCTGGCATTTTATTGTAAATTCCTAACAGTATGAGTTGGGATTTTAACTTTTTGTAGTCTAGTTTTTTATTTATTTAATTTTTTTATATCTACTTCTGCTCCCCCTCCCTTCACTCCTCCCAGTCCCCCCCAGTCCTCTCTCAGCCTCCCATCCCCCCACTCATTCCCCAAGGAGGGCAAGGTGTCTGAAGCGGGGGTCTGTTCAGTCTGGCATATCCAGTTTAAATAGGTCTGAGTTCCTCATTCTAGTATTAAGGCTGGGATAGGTGTTCTTCTGTAGGGAATTGGCTCCGAGATATCAGTACATGCAACAGGAACATAACCTTTCTCAGTATTGCACCCCATATTCAATTTCTTCACACTTAATTTTTTTCTATATGAAAGCCAATCTTTGCTACCATAATTACCATAAGTATCCCATAATTACTATGTATACATAAATGACAATTTGCCTAACCAACAAAGATTGTGCTTTTATGTGATAGGTTAGAACCAGAAGAGCAGTAGCAATGTACTGTAGTAAGACAGGCCCATAGGACTGAAGAAATTGGCTCAAACCAGTTGCCAAGGCATGCACATAATGTACTTCCTTATGAGCCAACCTGGAGTCTGCCTGAGGGCCTAGGAACAAGCACTGTCAGAGATTATGGTCTCACCCAGCCACTGAGGGGCGATTGCTCAAGGTCATCAGATCCAGATGTGGCCTGGGTGGGAGAAGGTTATATAAGGCCCTCCCCATTGCTGAATAAACAAGTTATCCATTAGCTTTTCACCTGACTCCTGATGTTTGAGCCCTGGACACTGCATCTTCTCACCCCCTCCCCTGAGGGAGACCTTAGGAACCTGGGCAGCAGCAGCAATATGCAGTTATTTTCCTCTTTTTAAAAAGAAAAAGGTGAGGTTTACTCATCCAGGCATAAAAAGAAAGACATTTTGATTATACTGTTCTACAAACTCCCTACTGCTTCCATCCCTTAAGACCAAATACTATAATACAGAGATAAAGGATACCTAGTCACAGGAATGGCTCAATTTTCAGATAAGCAACACTCAATTATTAGGAACTATGAATGTCTTTAAAAAGTACTCAGTTCAGAAATATTTCTTTTTGAGTCTTCTGTTTAAAAAAATAATTCTTCAATCATAGACTGAAAAATTTATGTAATTATTTTCAATCCTGAAATGGTTGTTAGTGATATATGCTTTACATTATTAGATAAACTATAAATGTGTTTGTATAAATATGTATATTACAAAGAGCTCTTAGAGCTTTAATCAATTCATTTTTGAGGTTGAATTCAGAATAGCCTACAGTGACCAGTCTTTAATTATTTCCTTCAGTACCAGTTTATGCTCTCATACTGACATACTATCCAAGTCTACTGCTCACTTATGCTTCCACCTTCTTCTTTGAGATCTTTCAGTGAGGAGGAATTTATGTGGTCCTCCCCTGGCATAAAATCAACTTAATGAAGCCCCAAAAATACATGCCAATGTTTATATTTCAGAACAGAAATGATCGGTACTATAATTTTTATCTTCAGGAAGTACAATGTGGTTTTCTCTCTCAATAGTTTAATAAATTCAAATCTATCTTACATGGAAATCAGCTGTCTCTGTGATACCAGTCTTAACATTAAAGAACATAGCATGCTGAATGTTTACTTCATGGTCAGTGGCTCTGGTGTTTCCCATCAGCAGATAAACTGATAAAGGCCAGGCTCACTTTTCTCCTCTATGTACAAGACTGAGAATTGTCATGTGGTGCCAGAAATTAGATACCAATTGATGTCCAATTTGCTTTTCATTTCTGACATAAGAAACACCATGACCAAAAGCAGCTTTCAGAGGAAAGGGTTTATCACACCATACACCTCATGGCCCATCATGAAGGAAAATTAAAGCACAAGCTAAAACATGGGCCTTGGACAAATGAAGCTTACTGGTTTGCTCTTCAGGCTCATATTAGCTGCCTTTCTTATACCTCCCAGGACCACCTGCTCAGAGATCAAACCACCCACAGTTGGCCGCTCACTCCTACATCAATCATTAATTAAGAAAGTAACTCCCACAAATTTTTCCCACAGGCCAATCTGAGGTGGCATTTTGTCAGCTGAGGTTTTTCTTCCCAGATGACCCAAGTTTGAGTCAAGTTGAAAATAAGACAATAAATAAAATGCGCATGGTTAATACATTTGCAAGCCATGTACAATAGCCACTGGGTGACAGAATAAAATTATCAAGGTTCTTTTATCCTCTTTTCCAGCATTGACCCAAATTCTAGGAGCTGGAGATAGATTATTCAACATATACATTTGCAAGAAGTGGGATGAAACAAACATTAATGACCAATATAGACATACTGTTACCATCTTTGATTATTAATTTATGCAAAGCTCAATCCTCAACCCGTAAACCACAAGGCTTCTTCAGTTAGGCCAGATCTACAACATACATCTTAATTATTTCAGGTCCACAGGGTTACAATGATACCCATCTCTCAGTCTGGGACTGAAAAACTTTATCTTTCACCAGAATATTTAAAGCAGGTCACTCATTTCTTCTTCACAAACTGGTAATGAAAACTTTTTTTTATTTATAAAATAAAATCTTTTTTTTTATCCATGTATCCTCTTGCTCCCCCCCCTCCTCCTCCCATTCCTCTGGAGTGGGGGACCAACAACAACAAAAACCCCAGCAAGCAGATAGTTAAATGGCTGCTATGATGACATCTGAAGTCCAGATGTGCAACTGTTGGAAGGTTAAAAAGCCGGTCTTGTGGGGAAGAAGTTTTGAGTGTGAATTTTACCCATCAGTTTCTCACAATGATGAGATAAAAAAAAAAAAAAAAAAAAAAAAAAAAAAAAAAAAAAAAAAAAAAAAAAAAAAAAAAAAAAAAAAAAAAAAAAAAAAAAAAAAAAAAAAAAAAAAAAAAAAAAAAAAAATACCTCTTTGGAGACCAAGCTGTGACCAAAGGATAGAGTAATCATTGTGAAATATGCTAAGACTCTTCTTTTTAATCAAGTCTTACTTACCAGAGAATAATTTTACCAGTGTCTAAGCCACCTAAAGGGAAGGCACTTCCCCAGCTCTCTCTCTCTTCTTATTTTCTTGTCTTACCTGAAGAGAGCCAGGGGAGGATCTTGGAGATCACAAAGCAGACCTTAAGTCACAGGATAAATCATAAAAGCATAGACTTCCTCATGAGAAAAAGGGATGGTTGAGTGGAAGGAGCAAAAGAGAGGGAGAACAAAGAAATAGATCTTTTGATAGAGGGAGCCATTGTGGGGTTAGAGAGAAACCTGGCGCTAGGAAAGCATCCAAGAACCCACAAGATGTCCCGTGCTAGGACTCCAAGCAATAGTGGAAATGGTGTATAAACAAGACTTCCCCTATAATCAAATGAATTACCACTCAAATTGTTATTATAAAACCTTCATCCAGCAATGGGCAGAAGCAGAAGCAGAGACTCATAGCTAAGCACAGGGTCGAGCTCCAGGTCCAGCTGATGAGAAAGACAGGAGAGAGAATATGAGCAAAGGGATCAGGATCATGAGGAGGAGACTCACAGAGATGACTGACCCAAGCTATTTGCAGCTCATTGACTCAGAAATGACAGCTAAGGAACCTTCACAGAAAGGGACTAAACCTCTAAGACAGTTGAACAGTGTGGGCAGTTTGTGGAGCCTCTTG
>PVIH01003817.1:59363-84517 GCA_004025045.1 Sigmodon hispidus
AAAAAAAAAAAAAAAGATTTTTAAAAGGTGTAGATTTCTTCCCTCACCTCCCGCTGTAACCCACAGAAACAGGACTCCAAGGAAACAGATTTTCAGGTCAAAGAAATATGAAATGTAGACTCCAGGACAAGGACTACTCAGAGAAACCTAAGACAAGATTGTGAATAATGAAAACTTGCAAAGAGAGAAGTTCAAACACTTCATTCATACAGATACAACAAGTATTAAAGAGCCTATTTTATACCCAGATTAAAATAAAGCCTCACACTAAAGGCATATTTTCCTCAGGTCTGATTGTCTGGGACATCATGCCTGGCTTTTAAAAAGATAAATCAATAAGGTGTACTGAAAGGCAAGAAAATAACACAGTGCAAACATTGCAACTGGCCTCAGATGACACAGATTTTAAGTTCTCTGGGAGTTTAAAATGATAATTAACTGGGTAATAAGTTAATATGGGAAAACGGTAGAAATAGACAATACACAAGAAGAAATGGTAATATAATCAGAGAGATTAAAAACCTAATTTAAAATTAAAACAAAGCACTGGAAGGCAAACTAAAGGAAAAAAGAATGCTTTTGATGGTTCAGCAGCGGACTGAACATGGTTAGAAGAAAGTATCTGTGATTGGAAAGAAATATGAAAATAAATGTCCCGAACTGGAATGTTCTTGTGCGTTGAATAGTGGCCACTCAAAAGACAGATCCAAATCTGAACTCCTGATACTTGTCTTTGCATAAGTAATTAAATTAAGGATCACAGGCTGAGATCATCTTGGACTGAGGGTGGCCCCTAAATCTTCTCCTGATAAGAAAAGAGCTGATTTGAGAACAGAAAAGGGAGAAAGGGAAAAGGAACAGAGAAGCAGAAATTAGAGCAACGTGCACACAACAAGTCAAGGGACGGGAGATTGTCAACAACCCCCATAAGCTGGCAGACAAAAGGGAAAAGCCTCCCTAAGGCCTTTGCACTGAATGCAGTCTTGCTGACTCCTTGATTTGAGACTTCTGGTTGCCATAACTGTGAGGAAATATGTTTCTATTGCTTTAACTCACCCAGTTTATGGTGATTTGTTACAGTGGTCCTGGGAAGCTCACATAAATGTAGAAGGAAAAACAAACCGAATAAGTTCATGCAAAGCAAAATGGCGTAGTTTCTTGAAGGAGAAGAAAAAAGAGGAAGAAAAGAAAGAGGAAGAAACAGAACATGAGACTTTCTATCTGGAGCCATGCAGACAAGAATGGAGGAGTGAAGTGATTGTAGAAAAGCCTGAAAAGCATAAAGCTAGTGTTGGAGAGCTATTGAAATGTGTCCTTCAAAGCCAGAAACCAAATACTTTCTCAGTCATGGCAACACTGAGGCGATTCATTGTCACAGACATGCCATGCCTGAAATGTTAAAAGAAGTTACACATGCAGGAGAAAACACATCATAGATAAGAAACTCAGAGCTCAATAAAAGAGAAAGCAAGTACTAGAAATACAATAAATTTTCTTTATTCTAAACTGATTTGATAGAACAAAAGATTTTTATCAGTTTTGAGTTTCTGAATATAACTCTCATATACTGCACAAAGGAACTTGTATGAGAAAGACTGAGGCTTCACTAATCTATGAGTAGAGAGATATATTGGAAGATATTTGCTACAGTGTGCATTTCGGAAAATAATAGTATTGGGGTCACCCTTGGGGACTATGAGCTCCACAGTCATGAGTTCTTGGTCAGATTTACAGTTCAGACATGCATGTCTTCCTTGGAGTAGGCCTTAAATCTAATCAGAAAGTAATTGGGTTCCCCATAGCATCCCTGCCACTATTGCTCCAATGGGCATATCTTACCAGACTGGTCTTTACTATAGCACAGAGTCTACAGCTAGGTAAGAGGGTCAGTGGGTGATGGCTCTCTCCTCACAGGCTGTATAATGCTTTCTGGCTGTGTATAGATAACCACCAGAAAGGAAGCTTTCTGATTGGTGCCAGTTTGAATTCCCCATTTCCTGTGACTAATGTATGTGATAGCTTCATCAGGGTCTTATCATCAAATTTTGATGAACAGCCAAGAATAATAAAAGTAGTCTGTATTGCTTGGGGGTGGGGGTCTTCTCCAGAACATCTATGGCCATCAACTAAAGGAGAAGTATCACAAACTTGTTATTAAGGGTTGTTTGTTTGTTTTTGTTTTGTTTTGGGCAACTATGACTTCTTGGAAGAGCATAATCACTTTGTAGCATAATGTCAATTAAACTCTGTGTGCATTTATATATTTAACAAGTTTATATAATAGCTTTCTGTTAGTCCTATTCAAACACCCTTAGTGTTAGCCCTGTCCACGGATAATTTTCTTGATGCACACCACCTGCCATAAATAAAGAATTATATAAGCAATTTAAACAGACACTAGCCCCTAGTGAAACAGAAACAATTATCAAAAGTCTACTTATCAAACAAGCCCAGAACCAAGTGTTTTAACGCATAATTCTACCAGATTTTTAGCAAACAGTTAATGTCAATACTCTTCATGTTATCCCAAAAAAGAAACAGACATAATATTGTTCAGTATATTTTAAGAGGCCAGAATTATTCTAATAACCAAGACACATAAAGATCTGACCAAGAAAGAAGATTATGAACCAATTATCCTTATGAACATAGATGCAAAAATTCTCAATAAAAAACTTGCAAGACAAATCCAAGAACACATCAAAAAGTCATCAATCAAGAATAAGTAGGCTTTATCTGAGAGATGCAAAGATAGTTCAACATATATAAATTAAAAAAAAATGTAACTCACCTTATGAACAAACTGAAAGACAAATCCAAAAGATCAGTCTATTAGATAAAAAATTGGGAGAAAAAAAGCCTCTTTATTTCCTTCACTAAAGCTACTGTATTATCAGGAACAAAATTACATGTCAAAATTTAAAGAAATATACATATAATTCATAAATAAAGTTTGTCAACATATGAAAAAATATGTGTATAAAAATACATTGTAACCAACTTCTGCTTCTATTGGAAATACTAATATTTAATATTAGAAGATCATAAATGGTAGAATCTGGGGGGTTGCTTGTGTATAGTATCATACAATCTGAAAAGAGCAGTGTTTGACTTCTTCCTCTGCAATCTATACCCCTTGACCTCCTTTAGTTGTGTTTTTGCTCCATCTAGGACTTTGAGTACTAAATTGAATAGATCAGGATAGGGTGGGCAACCTTGTCTTGTTCCTGATATTAGTGGAATTACTTTGAGTTTCTCTCCATTTAATTTGATGTTGGCTATTGGCTTGCTGTATATAGCCTTTATTGTGTTTAGGTACATCCTTTGTATCCCTGATCTCTCCAAGACTTCTGTCATAACAGGTGGTGGATTTCGTCAAAGGCTTTTTCAACATCTAATGAGATGATCATCATGTGTTTCTTTTTTTCTTTCAGTTTGTTTATATGATGGATTACATTGACAGATTTTTTTATGTTGGACCATCCCTGTATCTGATGGAGACAGATGCAGAGACCCAACATTAGGCGGAGCTCAGGAAAACCTGAGAAAGGATTGTGAGAGCCAGAGAGGTCAAAGACACCATAAGAAAACCCACAGAGTCTACTAGCCTAGGCTCATGGGAGCTTACAGAGACTGAGCTTACAACCAGGAAGCCTGCATGGGACTAACATAGACGCTCTGCACATAAGTTAGTGTTGTGCAGCTTGTCTTCTTTTGGGACCTCTAACAATGGGAGGAGGGGCTGTCTCTGGCTCTGTTACCTGCTTGTGGGACCCTTTCCTCCTACCGGGTTGTCTTGTCCAGTGTTAATAGAAGAAGAGGTGCCTTGTTTTACTGCAACTTGCTCTGCCATGACTGGCTCATGGGAGGCCTGCACTTCTCTGAAGAGAAAGGAGGAAGTGTGGCTGGTTGGGAAGAAGTTGAGGAGAGAGACTAGGAGAAGAGGAGGAAGGAATGGAAAACTGATCAGGCTGGAAAAAATAAATTATTTTTTAAAAAATATTATGAAGTTTTTAAGTATTTAAAAATGCTTAAAATAAAGTTTCATATAAATATCATATTTTGCTCATATCTGCCTTCTATAACCTTATTTTGTTCCAAAATGCTGATTTATTTCCTCTCCACAAAAAATTCCCCTACCATTGCTGTGCCAGTGATATATTCATTTTTATATAAATTTAAATCTATCTAATGTGTATGAGAAAAAATAGGGAGTCTTTTCCTTTTAGCCTCCCACACCTGCCTTCTGACCCCTCTCCTTTTCTTTCTTCTATGTAGCCACATCCTATTTTCAAGTTCTATTTGTATATTTTAGTCTAGAAAATGGAATATTTGTAAGTCTGGCATATTTTCCTTAACACAATATTCTTTAGCTTCATATTTTATCATACAAATTATATAATTTTCTTCTTTTTATATATGATAAAAAAAAACCCTGTGGGGGGGAAGAGAGAAAGTTGATGAGCAGCTAGACTACTTTCATATTAGATATTATAAACAGCCTGCAATGTATATGGATATGCAAGTAGGTTTACAGGCTTGCATATGCTCATTTAAGATTCCTTCCTGGCTATTGAGATAACTATCACATTAAAAAAAAAATCTATTCTTAGTTTTCCAAGAAGCTACATGTTTATTTACCTATGAACTGAATTTTATGCTCCCACAGGCACTGTGCCAAGGTTCTTTTATCCTCACCTCTGCACCAGAACTTCTTGTCAACTTTCATTTCTTTCCCTACTTGTTTCTTTGTATGTAGGCCAGGCTGGCCTTGAACTCTCCATATACCAGATGACTTTGAACTCCTGCCTTTACTTATCCAGCATTAAAATATAAGCTTCCCCATCATATCTAACATGTCTTTGTTGTTCCTTCCTGCCCATTCTGACTGGAATAAGATGGACTTCTACTATCCTTTAACTTCTAATTTTATGAAGACAAAGGCTGTTTGACATTTTTCATATTTTTAAGGGAACAGGGGATTTATGATTTCCTTTAGTGAACTGTCTTTTCACTCATTTGCCCATCTTTTGATTAGACAACTGTTAGTATTTATTTTTACACTTCTCTATAGATTCTAGATATTAATTGTGACAAGATGTATAGTTATCAAAGGCTTTTTTTTCCCTTTCTGTCAGCTGTCTCTTCCCTCTGCTGATTATTTCACTTGATGTGCACAGGTTTTAAATTTCATTCTCTTATTACAACTGTTTCTTGAGCTATGGGAATATTAGTCCATATGGTCCTGGCCAATGCTTGTGATCTTACAGGGTTTTATTTCCGTATTACATAGCAATTTCAAACTTTTAAGTTTACACTAAAATCTTTAACCAATTTCAGCTATATTTTTATAAAAACGATTGAGATCTAGTTTCCTTATTCTACATGTGGATATTCAATTTTCTGAGTGCCATTTGAAGAGGCTATCTTTTCTCTAACATGTTTTTATTACCTTTATCAAGAATCAAAAGAGGAGCTGGAGAGATAGCTCAGAGGTTAAGAGCACTGACTGCTCTTCCAGAAAACCGGGGTTCAATTCCCAGCACCAACATGGCAGCTCGCAACTGTCTATAGTTACAGTACCAGGCAAACACCAAGGCAAATAAATAAATAAACAAGTTTTAAAAAAAAGAATTAAAAGACTGTAGTTGTTAGTTGAATAGATTTTTCCCTGAGTCCTGTATTCCAGTGCTTCTCAACTTTCCTGATGCTATGACCCTTTAATACAATTCCTCATGTTTTGGTGACCCCCAACCATAAAATTACTTTTATTGCTACTTTATAACTATAATTTTATTAGTGTTATAAATCATAATATAAATATCTAATATGCAGGACATGGGTATATGATCTAGGTGATAGGATTTTTCAACCCTTAAAGGGGACCCACAGTTGAGAACCATTGCTCTATTCTCTTTTATTAGTCTGTGTGTCTATATTTCCTGAGAGTGTCTGTGTTTCCGCTAGTACCATGTGGGTTTTATTGCTGTGGCTTCTTTTGATTCTTAGGTTTGGTCTCTTGATTATGTCTAAGAGTTTTTTGAAATTTGTTGTTCAAGATTTATTTATATACCTATTCTTATTGCTGTTATCTGAAGGTAGTACAGTCTTGATCTTGCCCTGATATTCTCACTTTTCTTTAGTGTTAGACTACCAGTGATGTTCTCTGTTGTGTTATTTTATTTTTGATCTGGTTCAGGTTTTATGTCCCTCAAAATTTCACTTTGCTTGGTGTCATCTACGTCTATTCCACCAACTTCCTCTTCTGTACTGTTTTCTTCTCTGGGTCCTTAATCATTTGTCTACATGCATCTCTCTGCTTGTTGATTTTTTCTTCAGGGTCTAGGACTTTTATAAGCTAACCTTTGAAATCTATAAAAAGCCAGCACTTGACCTACTTCATTATCTTTGCATTTGGTAATTGAGAAATTATGACCTTTTGAAAGAGCTGTATTGCCTTGCTTTTTCCTATCTATGCTTCTGTGTTGCAATGTGCACTTCTGTTGGCTGAAAACATCTTTCTGGTTTTACTTGGAAATCTTCTGGGTGAACAGTTTTGACTTATGTGATCAGGTCCCAGTACCACTAGGAAGGAGATAATAAGCCACCATGATAGGAACAACACTGAACCAAAACACATAAAGAAAACACTTTAAACTCATCGATCCTTAACTATTATACAACATTGACCATAGAAAAGAAAATTATAAAAAACAATGCAGAGTAAGTTACAAAGTTAAAAATCATTTAGGAGAAAAATAACTATGGAATGAGATAACGGAAGGAAGTAGAAGTGTGGAAAAGATAATAATAATCTAGGCTAAATAAGAGAACAATTGAGCTGAAGACCAAAAAAGAATGTTAGGATGAAGAGAAAACAACAGGATATTGGAAGATAAACAATAACAAAATAATGTGTTAACAAAATTACATAAACATAACAACTACAATAAAGAGTAAAAATCTTGTCATTTTTCAAACCTAAAGAATAAGAATATAATAAAAAGAGAAAAGAAAACTACATAGGAGAACGGGGAGGAAGGACACAAAGCCAATGTATTGAGCACATTCTTTTTCTACTCTGTAAGAGTTCAGCCTGCCAAGTGGGAGGGGTGGTCAGCATGTTGGAGACTTGTTTTGCCCTGGTGCTAAGCCAGAGGTGGTCAAGAGTCAGTCTGTCCACAGTGCTGCAATCAAGCCTGGGGCCTCCCTACATTTTGTACATTTCTAACTTACTAGTCTAGTTTCATAGCTAGTGGGCTAAGCCAATCCTTAGTCATTCCACAGACTGGAGAGTTTGTATACTTTCCTTTTGCTACTGTCTGAGGAATGCATTCTAGTCTCTTAAGTGTGCTGGAGAAGAGGAAGGCAGGTGGAGCACTGAGCTATTGCTGGAGAACCCAACTCAGTACTTTCTGGTTTTATGAAATAGGAAATACCTTTCTGGAGTGAGGGGTTAGGGGGGAGTCCACAGTCAAGTCCTTCTTTACCATTTGTAGAATATCAAGAGGCAAAAAGTAGCTATGTTATAGATGGAGGATAAGAATCTCCAGGCCCCACCCCCTAATAAAGAGTACTTGATAGTTGCTTGGAGAGGAAGAGTCTTTTCTTTTTTAAATGTGAAATCACAAGTGTATTTCCTATGCATCATGTGTGTCCCTATATTCATCATATTTGGGTAGCACTAATTGAACTAAATGGGTTATGGGCACTGAAATTGGAAGAAGGTCATGTTTGGGTGTTGTTTGGAAGAAATTTGAAGGCTCATGAATAATGAAAAGTATCATCTTTTAGAGCAATAAGTAGATGTGAAATTTTAGTTTTCTGGGTTCCTCTACCTCAGGACTTTCATTCTCTGCAATTAAAGTTACCACTGGCCAAAGACTTCAGAGTTTCACTGCCACCAGACCTTCTCAGTGTATCCTTGTCCAGCTCTGTCTACTGCAGTTATCTCTTAGCTGGTAATGTGACTCATGAACAGGCTGTTTTCAGGTCTCCAGATAACTCAGTCTCAAGCCATATGCTTACTAACAGAATAGCACCAATGTAACCTAGTCCCCAGTATGGAATATACCCAAATGGACTTCTTCAGTGCTGACATCCCTCAAAAAAGTGACTCTCAGACAAAATATCCAAACTTGATTTGAGGTGTGACAAAACTATAGCCTCAGTAGCCCTCCTATACACTAAAGATAAAAGGGCTGAGAAAGAAATAAGAAAAACATCACCCTTTATAATAGCTGCAAATAGTAATAAACACCTTGGAGTAACTATAACCAAAGAAGTAACATATCTATTTGACAAAAACTTTAAATCACTGAAGAAAGAAATTGAAGAGAATATCAGAAAATGGAAAGATCTCACATGTTCCTGGATAAGTAGGATCAATATAGTAAAAATGGCAATCCTACCAAAAGCAATCTACAGATTCAATGCAAATCCATCAAAATCACAACACAATTTTTACAGACCTTGAAAGAACAATACTCAACTTCATATAGAAGTTGGAAAAGCCAGGAAAGCAGGAAAGCCAGGATTGCCAAAACAATTTTACTCCACAAAAGAGCCTCAGGAGGCATCACCATACCCAACTGCAAGTTATAATATAGGACTACAGTAATAAAAACAACCTGGTACTGGCATAAAACAGACTTGTGCATGAATGGAATCAAATTGAAGATCCCAACATTAACCCAAAAACCTATGAATACCTGATCTTTGACAAAGAGGCCCAAAATATTCAATGGAAAAAGATGGTATTTTTAACATATGATGTTAGCATAACTAGATGGTAGTATGTACAAGAATGCAAATAGATGGAAACCTATTACCCTGCACAAAACTCAAATCCAAGTGGATCATAGATCTCAACATAAATCCAGCTATACTGAACTTGATAGAAAAGAAAGTGAGAAATACACTCCAACACACTGGCACAAGTGAACACTTCCTAAATATAACACCAGTAGCACAGACACTAAGAAAACAATCAATAAGTGGGACCTCCTGAAACTGAGAAGCTTCTGTAAAGCCAAGGACACAGTCAATAATATAAAATGACAGCCTACAGAATGGGAAAAGATTTTCACCAACCCTACAAGTGATAGAGGACTGATCCCTAAAATATATAGAGAACTCAAGAAACTAGAGGCCAAAACCCTGAATAACCCAATCAAAAAAATGTGGTTCAGAACTAAAAAGAGAATTCTCAGCAGAAGAATTACAAATGGCTGAAAGGTACTTGAAAAAGTGCTCATCATCTTTAGCAGTCAGAGAAATGCAAATCAAAACAACTTTGAGATACTACCTGACATCTGTCAGAATGGCTAAGATTAAAGACACAGATGATAGCCTATACTGGAGAGGTTGCAGAGCAAGGGGAATACTCTTCCATTGTTGGTGGGAGTGTAACCTTGTTCAGCCACTCTGGAATGAATGCAGTATGGCAGTTTCTCAGAACACTGGGAATCAATCTCCTCAAGGATCCAGCAATATCACTTCTGTGTGTATACCCTAAAGATGCACAGTGGCACTCCAAAGACATTAGCTCAACTATGTTTCTAGCAGCATTATTTGTAATAGCAAGAACCTGGAAACAACCTAGATGCCCCTCAACAGAAGAATGGATTAACAAACTGTGGTACATCTACACAATGTAGTACTTCTCAGCAGTAAGAAAAAACAATATCCTAAAATTTGTAGGCAAATGGATCAATTTGGAGAATATCTTCTTAAGCAAAGTGTCTCAAACCTAGAAAGATAAGCAGGGGATGTACTCACTCATTAGTGGACTTTAAACAAAAAGCAAAGTATTCTCAAGCTGCAAACCACAACCTCTGCACAGCTTGAGATCTGATGCACCTTGGAGCAACACCTTGGAGCCCATTCCTTCCAGAGAAACACCTGAGCCAGTCTTGATGTTGGGATGAGGAAAGCAGATTTGCCAGGAGTGGATGCTGAACGAAGCCACCTTGGGACCTTGGGACCTTGGGACCTCCTGCCCTTGCTGGGACAGAGATGAGGAGATGGGGAGAAGAGAGAGTGACTGGGATGAGTGGAAGGGGGAAGGGTGTTTGAACAAGGGGATACATGGATAAAAAATGAGACTTTATTCATAATAAAAAATTTTAAAAAGAGCTATATTAATAATAAACATAATTCTTTGCTTTGAAATTGTAAACAACAACAAACAAACAAACAAACAAACAGTAGCCTGTTTTTAACACAGACCAATTATTACTAACTTGAGGAGGTCCCCAACTCCATTCCCCTACTACAGATCCAAGTAAACTGGTTCCTCTGAGTTTTTTTGCTTGTTTTTGTTTATTTGTTTATGTTGGTTCATTTGCTTTTGTTGTATTATACGTCTTTCTAATTCTCTGGACTTTTCAAACCAGTCTCATTTGTGATTTTAGATTCTCTTTCTTATTTCTAGTTCAATTTGTTTCCTGGACTTCTCATTCATGAAGTCCCATATCCTGCTACATAAACTATTTTTTTTTTAAAGCTCACTCCCTATGGTAGATGCCTTGTTCAGACTTAAAACAGGGAGAAGGGGCTGGGTCATGCCTCAAAATAGTATGCTAGCCTGTGTTGACTACACAAGGAAGGCCTTACCCCTTTTGAATTATGGATGGTAGTGAAGGGGAAGAGGGGGAGCAGGAGACAAGGAGGGAGGAGGAACAGGGGATGGTATGTGTAAGGAGACAAAGCTCTTAAATTTAAGAAAGAGAGATTTAAAAAAGAGTACCTCTAACCTCCTATTTTGGCAAGCCTCTGATATCATCAGTCCTAGTCTCCATACTAACATACTAGAAAAGTTATTTCAATAGAATCTGAAAAAAAAAGATATTTGGCAAAATTCAATACGTTAATTTTTAAAGATAACTGACATTATTGTTTCAAAGGAATTCATTTAACCTAAACATGAGAATCTTTGATAATCGTAGAATAAGGGCTTCAAAATTATTACGATATAGTTCTACTGCAAGTGTTTCAACTGGAGGTCAGCAAATAACCACCATCCTGTTAATGTTTATTAAATAATAAGCAAATAAATAGAAAAATTTTAGAGCCTTGTTGTTGCTGGAATTCTTTGGTAAACAGTAACAAAATGTGAGAGCCTTAAACTATTTGTTATTGTTGCTTAGTTTGGACACGACATGGGGGCCTGGTAACTACAGCCAGAAAAGAGAAATCTAAAACCAAAGCCGGAGAAGTGAAGATGAGGGGCAGCTACTCTGCACATTGAAACTATTCACACTTAGTATTCTGTGAATTGTCCGAGTTAATGCTGTACAATGAGAAACAAATTCATATTTTTAAAAAAAACTTTTCTTAGAGATGACTACTGACTTATGATGAATTGGAGTGAAATCCCACTTATTTTTGAAATATTGAGAAATTAATGTGAAAATTGAGGGAAAAAATTAAAAATGGGACTTTGGGAGCACATGAAAGAGGAGTAATTAGCATGAGTCTCTCAGTAACACTAACTTGTTGCTTTTCTGTCTCTTAAATAAACCAATTCTATAAATCAAAAATACCAGTGCAAATTCAAGGGATAACACCAGAATGAGAAAATGAATAAAACTTGCTGTTTTTCCACAAATCAATAAAAATAGGAATATGGATTTTTACAAAGTGGGCAAGAACCTATGTGGAAATAAACATGTATCAGAAAGAAAAGAAAAGAAGAGAAAACAAGCTAAAATTGAAAATAAGCGTCCTTTTTTTGTCCAACAAATTAACCCTGTTTACTCACTAACTTAACTTTCTTTGAAGTAACTTGATATCAAACCCTAAAATACTTAAACATTACAATGCATTATTTGATTCAGGTACAGAGCACAGTCCTTGAAAAAAGCTGTATTGGGTTCAAAGTCTGGTTTTCTCTTGTTCTAGATTTTTGGCCCTAGGAATATTAAATTGGAAATTAATACCTGTGTTTCACAAGTATTTTGCTAAGTACGTATGTTTAGAAAAAGCTTAGTTCAGGGTCAGCCTCATAAACGTGCCCAATTGACATCCAACATCATGATCAATTATGTACTGAAAGTTTAACCTTAGAGTTACTATGCACGGATGTGTTAAAAAAAATTCATTTGGATAATCAACAATTTTTTTCTACCATAGTCTTGATTTTTAAATTGAAGTATATTGTTAAACAAATTTGCTGTTTTATAATGATTAAAATGACAAGTAATTGCTAACAAAATAATTACCATTGAATTAATTTGAAATATTAATTTTTGGTCAGAATTGTGAACTTTAGTATGTTTTTAAAAGATATACTTTTGTACTCTATTTACATATGGTGTTTGTATGTTTGTAAACATAAAAATGAAAATCTGAGGTGGTGTAAGGGGGAGAGAGAATTGTTAAATGACTGACATTCTTGTTGATTTTGCACTGTAAAAGGCATTTATGTGATACTTTTTGTTTTCTAACAATTATAAAATATAAAAAGTTGAAAAACTGTAGGAAATGATAGATACACACATGCAGAGCTTTTATTCCTAAAATAAATACTATCAATAACTAAGAATAAAATAATTTTTTTCTCTTGTTGTTACATTTCTTTGTATCTTGCATCATGAATATTTTATCTGATTCTGATTCTTCACTTATTTTTCTTTCATGGTATCCCCTTACATGGATAAACTTTCTGCTTGTTCTGAGGACACCAGATACAGACAGGGAGCCATTAAGCAATGGACTGTGAAGATACAGTATCCTCGATTTAACATTTACTCCCCTGACAGAATTATTCATGAGATTTAGGAGAGAGGATCAATTTAGGTGGATTAATATTACCAGGACGAAGTCTACAATATGTCAAACTGTTTCTCAGTCATGTAAAGCTATTTAAATGTCCTCTCTCTTGTTTTTAATAGCCAATAATAAATACATAGGAGAAAGACTTATTGAATAGAAAAGCAATTAAAACCCATAAAGCCTTTCAAAAATCTACTTCTGTTTTTGCAAGGTTTAACCAGAGAAGCATTTAGTTCAGCCACTCAGAAAGTAGACAACTACTAGTATTTGTTTCAGGTACTGGAAAGATAATTCTCACCATTTCAAGAAGTCATAATAATAATAGTTTTATGCCATATTAACTTTCCACTTAGAAAAAAATGGGTCTAGGAGTCTCTATGCAAATATTATTTCTGATAGAGATGGTCTGCATTCTGCATTTGGAATACCTTGATATAATTAGTATTTCTGCTTTCTTTTCTTTTTTTAAGTAGAATGTCATTAGATTTGACTGTGAATTCATGGAAACTCTTGCTGCTTTCCTGTAATAATTAAACAATAATTGTAAGACACAGTTCATGATTTAACATATAAACCTGGAGATTATAACTGTGTAATTGGTAAACCCACATTGTTAGCAATTATACTACCATGTCAAGGTTGTATCTGACCTGTCTGTACAACAGGGTAGAAATTTATAGAGGCTGAGTTCAGCTGGTTGGTTCTACCAGGGAGAAACTGAAGAACACAGTTGTGTCTTGGATTTATCAACAACTTAAACTATTTTTCAAACATTTTGGAGTCAGGAAAAGTAAAAAATTCATTTTGCCTAGCACTTTTGCCCTTAATTTTAAACCCATGAGTATTTTAAGAGAAATTTAATCCATATGTTTCTCATTCATCTACACTTAAATCATCAAAATGTTGTTTTGTAAGAGGTATTGAATGTCCAAGGTTTTCTGAGCTCTGTGAACCCTCTTTTCTTAGAAACAGAATGTGTGTTTTGCCAAAGGTTTGAGTCTTGGTCAAAATGCCAAATTGGTGAGTTTCGCATTTACCAAAGACAGCTTCCTTTTTCGCTCATCACAGAACAAAATCAAACATGGGGTAAGCTGCAGCTGCGCAGTATCTGACATGATACCCCTGTGCTCTTCAGTCTGTTGTGGCAATGTGTGGCAGGCTTTCAGTTTTGAATGTATTTCTAGAATGTATCCTATTGAATGATTCTGCAGTCTTTGTAATTTGGGGTATTACTCATATGCTCATATAAATTAAAAAGCAAAATTAAAATTTCTGACTTTTGAAAATTAAAGCACAGGTATAGTGAGGGAGGGAGTGAAAATGTGACTTACATATCAAAAGAAGCTGAAACTATTTTCAAAAGGTGTCATTATCATCCTTTTTTTATCTTTCTATCAATATAACAAACAAATCTAGAAATGGCCATTGTTATTTGAAGAGTCCTCTATCACTTTTATTTATAAAAGAAATACTATCAAAATTCACAAGGTATAAAATGTTAGAATTTAACAAAAAGGTATTTTTAAAATATTTTGTCTCCATAATTATGAATAACAATTTAGTATACTTTCAGAAAATATAATGGTTTACAATAATTTAATATTTATTTGTAGTGGTTTTATAAAACACGTTGCTTTATTGTTGTACAAACAATAAAGTAATAATACATCTTAAAATAATTAAAGGGGGATTGTCCTCCAGTTATTTGTTAATTTTCTTAAGTACTTAGAAGGACAACACAAAGTGTTACCCTAATTTTAAATGTTTAGTTTAGGAACATTCTACATCTTGCTCTTGTACACATTACAGGAAAAATCAAGGCCACTTAACTTGTGGTTTGGAGGCATGGAACTTTTACATTCTCCTTCTTTCTTTGGCTGAATTTATTTGATAAATGTAAGATGCTAGAGATGGTGAAACCTAAGTGGATTTTATTGTATTTTCTTTATAACTTAGACTCTCAAAAACCTGGATGGATGCATTTAAGATTTCAAGCAGTCTTAAGTGTTTGAATTTTATGATTTTTTTTTCTTTAATTACTTATGTAACCTACGGCCTTCTACTATTCATGAGACGTTTTGTGAATGACTTACGGTCAGTTATTTTGACAAATAAAAAACAGACTTATTATTCAGTCCCTAAGTGAACAATAATTATAATGCTGATTATTTTCTGTTTGGCTTGCTTAATAAAGTACTGAGTAGTTTGGTAGGATTTATAGCTTCCAGGATTTGAACAAGAGGTCATAGGGGTCTCTGCTTTCTGCCAGCTGACCTTGTGTTTGAGTTAAATTAACCCAGTTTGTGCTTTTTTTATATCTGCTCTCAAAAAACAAGTCTGCTCAAGATGTACCAGAGACCCCCTATAGCTGTCTAATCTAGTTATATTTACTTTTATTCGAATTTACTGAAATATCTGAGTGATTCAAAGATAAGCTTAACAGTAATTCATTTATCAATGCATACAAGGCCAAGCCATTGACAGAAAAGCTGAGTCAACTGCATGCTTTGATGAATATTAAATTACTTTTTGCAAATGCTTGATATTGCTTGGTAAGACAAGAAGCATTTTCTTTTCTAAGCATTTTTTCAAAGACTGCTGAATAAAGTTATTTTTAAGGTATTTTTTTAAAAACAAGAGTAAGTTTAAAATATCATAAAACCTTAAAGTAGATGAGCTAAAACTAAAGTATAAAAATATTGAAATTAAAACCTTGTTTTTCTGTGTGACTATCTGGTTGGAGTAGGAAACAAACATAACAAGTTTAATCATTGCTTTAATCCTTGGCTTTTGCAATTAGATTAAAAATTTATTTACCAACATCTTGAACAGATACATAATTCTAGCTTTACAAGAATAAAGGGAAGATAATATTTCCCTATGCAGGTCTGGGCTATTGTTTTTCTCTCAACATTACATTTTTCCATACATCTTAATTATAGTGTTACTTGTTACATTGTCATTCGATGCTTCCCTACATGTCTTTATAAATTTCTCTCTCTCTCTCTCTCTCTCTCTCTCTCTCTCTCTCTCTCTCTCTCTCTCTCTCTCTCACAGAAGGTATGTTTTGTCTTGTTGCTAACATGAAATGACTAAAGCTCTTACTTTTCTGCAAAGTACCACCTCCCAGTGAGGGTGATGTTAGCTTGAATGTCTTTGTCAACTGTTTCTTTAAAAGTAAGGTCCCCATTGATAGCTCCCTTTTGCTAGGATGGTCATAACAGTCATGTATCAGCTGATAACAACCTTCATGCATCTATTCTCTGTCAATTAGAATTGAAGTCCCAGCAGGGTTATACTGATTATCTAAAACAGGGGATACTAATGTTAAATTCTTAATTTTTTCTCTGCTGTGGAAAATCTTACTGTTTCTAAATAAACTTGAGAAAATCTCTTCCCACCTACATTTCTCATTTAATAATGAATATACTGAACTGAATAATTTCTAAAACCAACTAATTTTAAAATATTATTTTATTCTTTGAATGTAAGTGACTAAAAAAGAAGAAAACTATATTTTAGAAGATGAGACTAGCTGCAGCATGGTGACAATACTCTGAATATTTGTTAAAAATTTATATTTAAATAAAGAAGGGATCTATTTAAATAATATTCATTATATAATTTTACTGAGTTATGGGTGACATCCTATCCTATATTAGCCTACTTTTTTATCTTTTTAATTATTAATTTCACCTCATTTTATAATTTGTTATTGTACTTTTTATACTAACATATACACTATATATGCACTCTATATATGACCTGAAGAAAAAAACTGATATTCATCTATATTTTTCTCTATTTTGTGGCACTAAATATTGAACTCTAGGATGCAATGATAGGCAAATGCTATGCCATTAAACTTAACCTTCAGCTCAGATACTTAAGGGATTTTAAATTTGCCTCTATGAAACAGAGTTAATAATAACCAACAAACAAGACTTTAGAGCCCATGGTGCTTAATGATAAGCCAATAAGTAGTTTTTAAATTAAATGTACTTAAATATATACTTAGCAATGCATTATTTTTAAATATACCTTAAGTAAGTATATTTTGATTTAAGAGTTAAATATGTTAATAACTCAGGAAGGAATTATTGACTTTAAATGTAATTGCCCAAATATTTAATGTCTATCTTGTGCATGCATAGCCGCTAGAAAAGACTAAGGAAGGTATCTATATGTTTCTATAACTTAACTATTTTATGGTTGCTTATAATCTAGCCTAGGAACAAAAAGCTAAGTCAAGAAAAGTTAAATGATAATAAAGTCGTAATTATAAAAGATGCCCTAAAATGGTATATGCTAAATAAAAAATAATGTTTGTAACTAAGAGGTATAATCGGTATATGTAGATAAATTGCAGAGTCAGGCGACGTCCATATTAGGAGATTTTGTGTGTCATACCTGGTAGTCAAGTTAATCTAATTCAAAATGCTCAAAATAGTGCAAGAAAATGAATAGGAGAATAGGGACATCTTTAGGATAAGTATTATAAATGTAGAGCACAGAAATTCTAAGCCATCATCATGCAGATAATAAACGATGCTTCTTATAGCAAAGGCCACAGACTTATGGTACACTGGACAAATCAAGGCCACACACATGTTTTCTTTGGCCCATGGCAGAATTTTCCATAATACATATGACAGCTTTTAGAAAGTGAATGATTTCATAATTTAAAAAAAAATCTAGGGTTTCTGGTTTCTCTTGAAAATCCCCGAAGATCTGCTTTAATGGAGCCTGCGTTTCCTTAACGCAAATCTGTTGAGGCTGAACAGTTGCTGCCGCTTCCTTTACACTTGACCTCAATCACGAAGGTCTCTGCTAACTCTCTCCATGCTTTCAGATGTACTTAGACCCAGTGCGTGCACTGGGTATGACCTTGCATTTTGGCATTTAGAACCCTGAAAGCCCTGGAAAAAAAATGCTTCCCTGCTCCAGTCAGCTGGGATAGGAGATAGAGAACAGAGAGAGAACATGGGTAGGCTGAGAGATCAATGCCCAGAGAAGGCTCTGGAGGAAAAGAAAAAGTAGTAAAAGACACTTTGTTGCCCTTGTCACCTCAATTTTGGAACAGAGCAATATGTAAGATGTTGCCAAGCATTTTGAATTACAAATTTTCTAAGCACTGCAAGTTCTAAAGGGCTAAATATATGGACCAGTAGGAAGGTTAGCTTGTCCTAATGTTTGATTTAAGAAGAATGGGCATAGCAGGATCAGTCACCTTTCTGTAGCCATTTTATCCCAATCACTGGATGTAGCTAGAAACTTATGGCTGAAGTATTCATGAGACAGAAAAGAAGGTCATTTTGTGGACATGTTCTTAGTTATCATCTTAAAATCTAACTAGTAGGCCTGGAGGAAATCTGGAATCTTAACTCCTCAGAAGGCTTATTCAAAAAGACCACAACAACAAGGTTGGGCTGGGCTACAGAACACCTTCAAAACTAACTTGGGCAACTTAGCAAGTCTACATCTCAAAAAAAAAAAAAAAGTTTTAAAAGGTCATGCCTTATTTCCAAACTACAGTACTACAAAAATAAATAAATTAAAATAAATAAAATAATACTCAACTCGAGAATGTATGGCAGTAATCAAATAGGAGCTACATTTCTTCCTTCTTCAATACCCCAGGATCTGAGAGGAATCCTGCAATTCAAACTATGGTGAATAATCCCACTTGTCTTCATAATGCTTGTCAACATCTTTACATATTAGCTCAAAGTACTTAAAGCTAGCTAAATACATAACTGACATTAAAAAATAAGCCACTACTACCCCCTCTTCTGATAAAGATTGAAAAAAATAAGCTAAACAGTTGCTGCTGTAAAGACTGGAACTTTCAGAATATGCCATAGCAGTCCAGAGTTGCCCTAGTGAAGATGCAATGGTGGAAGGGGAACCACAAGCAAGAATGAGACAAGCAATAGAAGCAGAATTTCAGGTAGAGCTTTGATGAATTATGCAGCTGTTGATAGGTATGAGGTAGAGTCTAAAAGGCATTCAGATGCATTGAACACTTAGGGACTGAAAAGGAATAAAACTGAAATATTGGGCTGCCACAGCTTTCTGTCTTCAATTAGTATGGAGGAGAAAAGCTTTATTGCTGGCTTAGCCATTTATGTGACACAGAGAAACCCTCACTAGCCACACAGATGAACATTGTTGCCTCTATCTGGTTCAACCAAGTCTTCAGTCATGGGTGGCAATTATTTTCCAAGTCAAGCCACTTAATACTTTTACCATTACTAACTGTCATAATGCAAACATTTTCTAGTCAATTTCTTAAGTCTTTATTCCTCAATTTGGCCTCCATAACATGTTTGAATCAATGTGGGTGGCATTCTGTTTCTGTAGGGTATCTAACTGACAATGACAAACTCAGTTACTATTGTCCATATGCAATCCTACCCAAAACCAATAACTGAAATTAAAAGAAGAAATTATACATTCTTACATACTTAATGAATGGTATTACACGGTGATCTCATTTTCTTAGCTTTCAGAAGAGGATAGTGTTTCATTCTCATTTTAAATGGAAAGAGTATGAGGTGGGAGAAAATCAGTTAGCTAGTTGAAGAAAACCATTTGGAATAAAGTGGTAAGGTCCAAGACAAAGACCACAACTTCTTCCAGAGTTCTAGTCTTCCTTGTCTTCTATTTCTAATAACATAAGAAAAACACAAAAGTAAATCATTTTCAAGAACCTGTTCTAGAAAAAGATATTTCAGGTGTGTTGTTGGTGTAAAGCATGAACAGCAAATAGCCAATTTGACTGAGAATCTGAAGCAGTCATTGATGAAACCGACTGTTACATTGTTTATTCTTTATGCACAGGATTTTGGGGGAACCATCTTATGTGCAAATGACTTTGACTGTGACTGACTAATCCTGTCTCACACAAGTCCCACTCCCAGCAAAATGATCATTGAGATAATGGCAAGCAATGTCTAGTTTTGGGACAAATGTATGATTAACTCTGTTTACTTCTTACCTAGAAAGAAAGAAAATGTGTTGACTAGAAACACTCTGCTCCTTACCATGTGGATATTCTGACATCACCAAGAGGTCACCTATATTTCTTTTCTCTTTTCTTCAACCAATTTGATATTAGGCAAATTTTTTCCCCATCTTGACCCAGTTAAGTACAACAAGTCCTAAAAGTGTTGTGATCTCTTACTTCTGCCATTACAAATATAGCATGTTCCTGCCCATCTTTAACAACAACATGATACACAGTTATAATGTCTAGTAGGTTAAGATACTTCCAAATATTTCCTTCACTACATTTACCCCAGCCTCAGAACAAAGTATGATAAATGAGACCATTCTGGAAATCTGAATTATTTCTATCATGCTATCCATAGGCTATTAGCCATTATCTTTCTTGGAAACATATCCTTGGGACTTTATTAAATAGAAATCTGTCAGAGAACAGTTGACATTGTTTCACAGCTACTGATTTTACTTCTTTTAAATTAACTTATTTCATATGCACTAATTTATCTTCCTGGTACAAATCTAAATATTTGCTACATTAGCTACTCTAGTTAAAAAGCTAGCCTGGCCAGAGTAACAATTTTCAATGGTGACTTGAAAAAAGGTTCTGATTTTTTAAAAGAAAATACATTGTTTGTAATATTATGATCCCTTCACTTTAGACAAATATTAATGTAGTCATACTTAAATTACTTTTTCAGTTCTAATTTAAATTATTTCACTTTTTATAGTTTCTATTTAAAGCATAAGCATAGCACAAGTTATTTCAATCCATTAAAATAAATACATCTTGATTTTTGTTGTCAGATTACCTTAGTTCTGCTTTCTGACTTTAACCAAGCAGAGTGCTGTGTACTTCAGGATTCTTTAGCAAGTCTAGAAAGGCAGGGGTGGCCCTCCCTCCTCTGCTGCTCTGCACAGCTCCTTCGACTCCTGGAATGTTTTTGTTATCCTCAACTGCAGACAACAGCTGTACTTCCTCACAGGACTTATTAGCAGCTGTGAAATGCTACTGTCCTAAGTAGCAGCATTTGGTGGTGCATGTTGATATGTGATTGCTATCACAATGAAATTACTCCAGAGGCTTCAGTCACATTTACTGGAATGCACAAACTCATTTTCTGTGAGGTACTGAAATCACCATCCACACAAAACTTAGTCTAAGGGAGGTGAAGGGCCATAGAGAGTGAATTATTTTACCAGCATTACAGTGGAGGGAACTTAACGCTATATAAACAGTCATGAAGATATAAATTATGACCAATTAAAATGTGAAATAAATTCAGGGATGTTATCAGACTCCCACTTGAATCCAGGGAGCCAAGGCATCTGGCAGCTAATCAGTCCTGGGGACGTGACATAGTAAGCAGCATAATTAAACAGGTGCACAAACTTTTCAATGAGACATGTATTACTGAACATCTTACATGCACAGAATACCCATTCCAATAAGTCACTTTATGGGCATAAAGCTGTCTTCTGGAAAGTAGAAATACAATAGCAGTATTTCAAATCTGAAGGAGATTGAGACATGAAACCATTACATTGAAAAATAATGCAAGTCCACATTTAACATCAAACTCGATGATGAAAGAGTAAAAGCTGTTGGTCTGAGATTATGACCAAGGCAGAGAAGCCCACTTTCCATCACTTCTACTTAATATAGTGAGTGCAGAAATCCTACAGAAAGTAATTAGGCAGAGAGAGAGAGAGAGAGAGAGAGAGAGAGAGAGAGAGAGAGAGAGAGAGAGAGAGAAATGAGAGAAAAAGTCAGTGGGGAGCAGTGACAGAGAAATCGTCAATAAATATAAAAAGAATCCCAGGATCAATAATCTATAGAAGTGAAAATAACAGTTACGAGTAGATACTACTTCATATCCATTAGGATGTCTATTATAAAAAGGAAAGAAAGGAAGGAGAGGGAGAAAGAATATAAAGAAGAAAACTGTGAGAAAGGAAAGCAAAAAAGAGTAGTTTTTGCAAGGGAGGGGGAGAAACGGACAAAAGGCATCCAGACTGGAAAGGTTAAAATCTTTGCATCTTTATAAATGTAATCTCGTGTATGGAAAATTTGGTAAAATTTACTTTTTGTTAACAAAGTCACAACTAGAGGGACATAAAATCAATACCCTGAGTCATCTGTATTTTCTAGGAAAGAAAATGAAAACCTAGCTCATTTATATTTGTCTGCAAAATAAATAAGTAAGCAAGGTATTAAAATGGTAGTGTCAGCGGGCAGATTGGAGGGTGTGGGGTCCAGACTAGGTTGTTAGCAGTTTCATTGGAGGGTGCAATGTTTATGCTAGATTAATACAATTTCTTGTTTAACTTCATTCTTTATAAACAAAAATTGAACTAGCTGCTCCTCTCTGTTGTTAAAAAAAATTCTGGCCCAGCCTTGCCCCATAGTGCGAATGAGTCTCTACTGCTTGTGACCTGGCCTAGCCCAATGTTTGGAACTGCAGACCCACAGACCCACAGAAACACACAAAGGCTTATATTAATTACATGCTGTTCGGCCTATGGATCAAGCTTACTGCTGGCAAGCTCTCGCATCTTACCTTATTTCTATTAATCTGTCTTGCCATGTGGCTCCATGATACATTGCTTCTTGGGCAGGTGGATCCTGTCCCTTGTGACTCCACCCTCCTTCCTCTATATTTTCCTCCTGCTTCTAAGTTGCTCTGTCATAGGCCAAAACAATGTCTTTGTTATCCAATGGTATTCAAAGCATATACAAAGACATCCCACATCACCTCTCTGCTGATTTATGATGTTTATGGTCTCAAATGCTGTTTGTAGTGAAGAAAACTGTCCTTCAAATATGAAAGTGTGCAATGTAAAAACTTATACAGGTGGTAATTTTAGATTAATATATTATTTTCACAGTAGACACATTCTTGATTTTATAGGAAATATAAAGAGTAAAAGAAGTAGAAAAATCTTAGTTTCTCAAATCAGGCACAGTATTCCTCAAAAAGCAGGATAGGGGAAAATATAAACCTAAGAAGACAGGCTACCATTTCACAGGCTTGACACGCCGTTGCTGTGTTTTATATTGCTTTCAGAAGAACAAGTAGAGATGAGTAGACGGAACTGTGATAGCAACAGTGGCCTGAGAAACTCTGTTTTTTGAGATCAGTAAGCTGGAAGGTGATCATAGAGCTTCACTGCCAGTGCATGAGGCTGTAGAGACACCTTGGTACTGCTACCTGCCCCAGAATATGAGAGTTCAAACCAGAAGAGCTGCTCCTAGGATATCAGAAAAGGGAAGGAGCATCAGGGAAGGCCAGAATTGACTGTGAGGAAGCCTGAGACTGGGGAGAGAATTGAAACAGAATGGAATGGAAGTGAAAAAGGTCAGAGACAGACTCTGAAGGAAAGGCTTCTGTCTTATAATGGGACAATAGAAAGGAGCTTATGGCTGCAAACCACAGCCACGGAACAGCTTGGGATCTAAATCACATTGGAGCCCATTCCCTCCAGAGAAACACCTGACCCAGTCTTTATGTTGGGGTGAGGAAAGCAGATTTGCCTAGAGTGCATGCTGAACTAAGCAACCTTGGGACCTTGGGACCTTGGGACCTTCTGCCCTTGCTGGGGAGGAGATAAGGCAATGGGGAGAAGAGAGAGTGACTGGGAGGGGTGGAAGGGGGAAGAGAGTTTGAACTTTCAACTTGAGGGTACTTTTCAGAACCAATTTTAGGAAAGATACCCAGCAGGAAGTTGAAGGTGCCACCCAACATGATCTTTAAGGAGGAAAAAATGAATGTGCTTTATAGAGATATCTCTGAAGTCACTTATTCATTCAAATTTGTAAAATTACTACATATTCCTTGAGGAGTTAGAAGAAAATGTTCACACTGGAGTAGGGGCAACAGGTTCAGAAACCATTACAAATTGGAACTGTTTGGACATACTATGTGGATAAAATAAGCACTAATTGGGCATGTCATTCACCCTGAGATATATAGGAAGACATACCCAAGAGGAACCAACAACTGTAATCAGTCTTCTAAAAAGAGATCTGGGTAAAAAGAAGGCAAGAAAATCCCAGGCTAAAGGCAGCATGAAAAATGATACAGGTGTGGAAAGAGGCATATTGCAAATGATCTAATATTCCTGGACCAGGATTGTTGTGTGTATATGTATGTACAGAGAGTTGTTTTCATTGTTGGTCAAGGTGAAAACAATATAAAAATGAATAAGAGCCATGTGATATAAAAATAACAAAGAGAACCTACAAGATAGTTCAGCAGGTGTGTCACCAGGGAAACATTTCCTTTTAGAGTCTTATTACTAATAAAAAGATTTTTAAAAGTTTCTCAGAAGGAAACGAGAATAATTTTCATAGAATTAGAGGAAGAAAACACAGGTCAGGTGAGCTGGGAAGCTTAGTACCAAAAGAGAAAGTCATGCCTTTCTTTGAGTTGTGGTTGGAAAGGTCCAGCATGTTCAGTAGTGGGAGGAAGGGAAGAGAACCTTAGCAAAATGATAGTAATGACAACAGGCTCAGGACTTTTGGCAGTATCCAAAGAGAGATAAAGATGGAGATGAGATGGAAGAGTGGAGGAAGGAAGGAGGAGGAAAAAAGAGAAGGAGGAGAAGAGGGGGAGGAAGGAGGAGGAGGAGAAGAAGAAGAAGAAGAAGCTGTGAAGCTTTTCTGAGTAAGAACTCAGAAAAGTTGTAAGACTGCATGGCAGAGGCTCCATAAGTGTCTGCATTGGCAGATGTTTCTGAGGAGGGTAAGTACATTATTTCATTAAGGGTTTAATTATTCCTCCAATCTCTTTAGCATAGTTTGGATAAACCAGCCTTTACCATAGGTTCACTGTAGTGGGGCTGTGGGGACAGTGGACTCTTAGCCAGAAGATTGACAGCCTCAGTTTAATTAAGTATTAAAGATGAAAGCCAAGCTTTGTAAGCTTTAGTATTTGGAAAAGACCAGGTCAAGTCTCTACCCAATGGCATAAGTATTTCATTTTTTTTTTAATCAGGAGACCTAATGAATTGCATTTACAGAATTTTTTTTCTAGTTCTACCAGGGAAACCGGAGGTGGGATCCAAATTGGATATTAAGAAAGACATCCATCTTCAATGGTCTCCACATCTACTAATTTTTGTCTAATTATATAAGACAAGCAATTCCCTGACAGCTTGAGTTTAAGGAGAGATGTAGCTTTCCTAAATTATCCTTTGACATCCACACTCATGTATGTGCAACACACACACACACACACACACACAGAGAGAGAGAGAGAGAGAGAGAGAGAGAGAGAGAGAGAGAGAGGGAGGATAATACATTATTTGTTTTTAAAAAATAAATAGTAATGTTGACTAATGGAAAGGAAGAAAGGAAAATATAGTTGATA
>PVIH01003817.1:92718-152626 GCA_004025045.1 Sigmodon hispidus
AAAAAAAAAAAAAAAAAAAAAAAAAAAAAAAAAAAAAAAAAAAAAAAAAAAAAAAAAAAGCCTTACACACAAAATAAGCATTCCAGAGATAAAAGAGACATGATGAGATATAGAAAAAGTTAAAACTAATACAATAATTTTTAAACCGTGAAATTTGGACACAGGTTTTGATACTTGGGCCGTAAGTGTGGAAATTGGGTTATCTTGAATTCAAAGAATTGATACAACTTCATTACCTAGAAAGTCGAATTTTGCAATATTATATATACTTTAGGTATACTTCTGACTTTTGTCTTTTTCTCAAAATATAATTTGTTTTTTTGGAATACCATGTGTGACCCCAGTAATCATGATATTGCATTTCATAATAGCCTGTTGTGACTGTCCCTGCATTCAAAGAACAATTTGAATAATTTGTTCCTGAAGCTAGTTCAAGAGGAAATCCCAGAAAAAAATAGAAGGTATAATTTCTACCTCAGTAGTTGTGAGTGTTGTCCATTGACACAAAACACAGAATGTTCAAAGTTCAGTGTCTCTCAAATTAGAGGAGATACATGTCTCTTCATCCTTGGGAAACACTGCAGTTTATCAATTTCCTAGTGATGGTCAATGTAAGGGCTAAAACAATGAAGCATTTTGTTGAGATAATACTTTATTCCATACTACTACCCAGTAGTCACCAGACATATAGCAATAAATTTTTAACTATTTTAAAAGAAATAAAAACTACAGCTCTTCAGCTAAGCTGGTTACCTTTCAAAAGCTCAACACAATGACAAAAAGAGGCTAGTTAGTTCTGACATATATGCATAAATCATTTCTATCCTTGTAAAAAGAATTCTGGGACATTACTTGTAAGTCAAAACACTTCTGAGAATTTTATTTTTAGACAGAAGTAAAATTACAATTAAAAAAGCATGCTTCCGGGGCTGGAGAGATGGCTCAGCAGTTAAGAGCACCGTCTGCTCTTCCAGAGGACCCGGGTTCGATTCCCAGCACCCACATGGCAGCTAACAACTGTCTGTAGTTCCAGTTCCAGGCAAACACCAAGGCAGATAAATAAATAAAGTTTTAAAAAAAAAAAAAAAAGCATGCTTCCTTTGGCCATTATTTTCAAAGATTTTTCTAAACAATAATCATTTTGAAGTGTATATTTTCCATATTTAAATGGAAAAACTGTTTTATTCATATATCTTCTCTAATGTATGTGTAGAAGCAAATTTTAAGTGATTGATTTATTGTAGAATGATATATCAGTAAAACATAAAAACAATGAATTTCAAAATTGCAACAAAAATTGATTTTTTCAGTCAGATTATTCTAAAATACAAACTAGATTAGCCTTATATATATGAAATTACCATTTATTAATTTAAAATTAATATAACAGAAAAACTAAATCTTTATCAGAAAAACTAAATCTTTATCAATAATTTGCTTGATTGTTTTATTTCTAAATATGCCTGCATTAAGTTGTAGCAGATGTTTAAAAAGATTAATTCTTACAATGTTTTTACACAAACAGCCCAACATAAACTAGCCAATCTGATTTCTAAAATATGCAAGTTTTTATAGTATAAATAATAACATCAACAGAGCTCTATCTGTGGAACCCTGAGAGGTTCATGAATGGTATCAAAGGTTTCAACCTTTAACTCTTAAAAGTTGTTGGATCTCAGGTCTCTCTTGAATCAATGACTCATTCAAAAAGCTATATGTAAAAATATCTGTGTGCATGTAAATATAATCAGAACTTTCACAGATGCTGCTCAATGGGAACAGCTTCTTTGAATATGGCTGGTAGTAGTTAGAGTAATGGTCAGTGTAAATGTATACTCTGATGCATGTACCTTTGTTCCATTATAACAGAAGGGGACAGATTGCTTAGTAATTTGGGATGTTGGATTTTAATGGACTAGGATGTGTTTCCTTTGTATGACACCAGTCTATCTATTTTATTCACTTTGTAATTAAAAAATTATTATTTCTTTTGTTTCTGCAAACATTTTGTGATATTTCTTCCTTTAAAAAATATTCCATTTGTTATATCATGCAGGAAGTAGTTCATTAAATGCTCACACATTTCCTAAAATTTGCCCATTCTGTCATGAATCAACTTCATTTAAGAGTACTTCACTAAGAAAATTAAGGGATACAGTCATAGAGTCAGTTTTGGTTAGAGTTTCATCAACTAAGGATTTCATAGCACTCATTTGATGGGAGCAGAAAAACACATAGTACTGTGTGTTATGGCAACATAGGTCAGGTTGCCATAAATGTAAAATGAGTTTTACGGTACATCTGTAATTTTAATTTTTTTAAAATATTTAATTATCTATATATCTAAACAATGCAAGTAGCAAATGATTATAACAAGAAACAAGCATTGATTATTTCCATGATCTGAATACATGGACAGGTCTCATAATTTATACCAGTTCTACAAAAGTCTAATGACAGAATTACTAATGACAGAATTACTACAAAAGTCTAATGACAGAATTACTGCCATGCTTAGAGCCTCAGTCTTATGTATTTGTCATATGTAAATTATTTTTCTTAAAGTACACTGTGTGATCTGCCTAGAACATAGCTAATTAGAATAGACTAATGAATTCAGTCACCGGCAACCATCCTTTAAGCAGACTATGAAGAAAATGGACTGGTGTTTTTAATCTTTTCTGGAGGTATTCTGTGACTTGTTAGACCAACTTTAAGAAGGATAGATAAAGAGAGAGAGAAGGAAAGGAAGAAAGAAGAGGTTGGAGTGGGGACATACTTTCTTATGTCTTGGCAATGGAAGAAACAGGATGGTCAGATAGGCAATGACCTAACGACCTTTAGTGTGTGTGTGTGTGTGTGTGTGTGTCTCCGTCAATGGAATTTTTATTGAGTCACTAGACTTCCTCTGAAATCTAGATTTAAAAAAGCTGAAAAATATACATACCAAAGACTTTGCAGTTTCCACAGAGAGCTGGAATGCCCCATGGAGATGTTTGAGGCATCTTCAATGACTTTCCTTGCTATCCAACCCAGAAGCCCTTCAATTACAAAAGTATATCATATCTCTTCTCAAAAAAAAGAACCAACACAAGTCCATAGTATATAAATACTGGAAAATTTTCCATTAATAGTATAGAATATTGGAAACAAGATATAACATAAAGTGTTATATTTAGTAAGAATATGACAATGTTATAAAATAGTTTTGAGTTATCTTTCTGTTTTGGATCTAGTCACAACTGTAAGAAGTACAATTAAAGTCAGAAAGACATGGTTGCCTTTAGACATAGTAAAACTTCCTTGTGATTATGCCCACACATTGATACACAGAGCTTGTTACCTAACTTAATTGACCCAAATCAGCATCAATATGAGCTCACAAGTAAGACAATGTGTGTGTCCATTTGTGTTTATGAGTGTTTTCATTTGTGTGTGTTCATGAAGAAGCTAGGTGACACCAGGGCTCATGTTCTATTACTTTCTACCTCATCTTTGGGGATAGAGTGTCTCACTGAACCATGATCTAGACTTTTAGGCTAGACTGACTAGCTAGTGAGCATTGTCTTTCACTCATAAGTGTTGAAGTTACAGGTGTGGACTACCATACCTTTCTGGAGAAAAATATATTTAAAGACCTGATCAAATAATTATTTTGGTTGTTTGAAACAGTCTCATCATATAGCTCCTAGACCTCACCATATAGACTAGGTTGGTCTCAAACTCATGGAGATTCATGTATCACTGCCTTCTATGTGCTGGGATTAGATGTGTGTGCTGCCATGCCCAGCCACATAAAATTGATATATTTATCCAGTCAAGTCATTGTCTAGCATACATCCAGAACTAGGAGAAATTTATTAGCAATGGTTTCAAACAATGAACTGTAAGTTATACAGTTATGATAGAGTAAGTGCCACTCCATTCATCTGAAATATTCCATGTACAATCCCTGATCTGACTTGCTGACCATCTTTAAAGAACACAAAATTGGTTCAAGCTCTCAGGAAAATTTGTTTCTTCACCTCAATAAAAATATGTGAACTCTTCACTTCCATGAACTTTACAAAATGAGTAATGATTTAATACAGCATCCGTTTTCATGCTTCTATAATTAGTATGAGGTCTAAGTACAGAAAGGGACAAAAACAAAGTTCAGTTTGAAATGGTGAAAGATTTTCTCAGTTTGACATGTGACATCAAAAAAAAAAAAAATGGACATCAGGTCCTCACAACACTTCAACCTCAGGCAAATATTACCCCGGGGAAGGAAACCACTGAAAAAAGGCATCTTCATTACTCAGGTAATGAAAATTTGACATATTAATCTGTGAAATGTGTACCCCCAAATACTAATGAATTTAAAGTTGATAATTTATTCATTGCACATTATAAACCTTACACTGTAATGCATTGTGAAAAGAAAAGGGAAAAGCCTATCTTCAAATACACTTTAGACACTTGAAAAATCTTAAATATATATATATATGTATATACATATATATTTATACCTGTGTATTTTAATACTTAGCACATTTATTTTATCATAAAACAACATGCTAAAGTATTACAGGGTTACTGTGTGAAAGTGTCAAGAGCTAAACTATCAAATACAGTATGTAATCCAGATGGAGAATTTTACAGGCTAAGGAAGAAGAAATTTTTAAGAATTGTTTGGGTTAGCAGTCACAGCTTTCCAGCTTTATTTTACCTTTTAGCACTAGCTAGAATTTAGATGTAAGGAAAGCAATTCATGTAGGTGAGGAATAAAACTTGCTACAAAGACACCATTTTATGTATTTTCAGTATGTATTCCCATCAAAATGACCTGGACTTTTGAGTTGTTATATTGTGCTGATTAGTAATGAACAAAGCACTTTGGAGTCATTTTATTTGCCTTTCTATTGTATGCAGGCTGCTATACATATTATTTGTGTTTTGGATGTGTCTTCTTGTCACTTGAATTGTAAAGGATGGGACATAGTAAACTACTTTTCAAAGTCTTCAACATGTCATATCTAACTGGTAAAACAAGCAGCTAGTGTTGAGGCAAATGCCATAGATGCCAATGCAGATCCCTTAGTTAGACACTGGACAACTAACCATGCCAAGTCACACTTCAGTCAAATAAGATCAGACATTATTAAAGGCAAATACAATCATTGAAGAATTTTGGAACTTATTATGGAAAATTTTAAAATTTAAATAACACATATGGGAAAGGTGATTGATAATATAAACACAATCGAGGCCATTTATATTAGGTTTTTTGTACAGATTACTTAGGATAAAAGCCTTGCATGTATTTGAGATTAGATATTAATTTGCAGCTCCTTGTCACAATATACTCACAAGTACTCCTCTTGTGCAATAGGCAACACTGTCTTCCTTCTAGTTTGGGGATCTGTTTGTTTGTTTTATTTCTTTTTAAGTTTTATTTTCATTGGTTAGAACTGCCTTTAGATCCTGCCAAAATCTCCAGTAGCCATGAAATCTTTAACACGACACTCACCTCAGGAACTCAATGACCACAACTCCACCTATTTGTTCTCAACGCCTGACATGAAGCAGCTGGCTTCCAGCAGCTCCAAATGTCATCACTTGACTTGTCTTGAACCAGGCTTCATATTAAAAAAAAAAAAATGTAAATTAGGTTACAGTTCCTAGTGCTATGAAAACAACATCAGAATGAGCCCTGGCAGTAATTTGCCAGTGACATAAACAATACTGTGTTGTTTTGGTCTAGGACTTATCTTGGTTTTAAATCAGGTACAGAGGGACTCCACATCCTTATGGGTAATCACTGTGTTTTTGTTTGTTTGTTTATTTATTTGATTTATGTGGGGGATTTTTTTTCTTCCCTGTTTGATTACAGAGACACACATGAAACCTGTCTCATGCCAAAAGCTATAAACAAATAATCTCATTTTCTTATGCTGTCAATGAGCTGTTGAGATGTGCTTGGCTTGTTAACATGATAGCAGACAGATGAGAAGAAATAAAAACTACTAGCCTGTGAAAGGCAAATCAAAGAGCCAGGCTGGAGAACCACTCAAGTTTCATAGGTGAAGCCCTTTGTGCCTAGCCGTTGACCTGGCTAATGGCCAAAATGCCCAAGGTTCCCTTTGGATGATCCACATGCTAAAACACAATATTCAAATGTCTGCCAAAATGGCTGAGAATTTGCCTTTTCTTTGTAAGCTTTGTACACAATAAACAAAAGGTTGGTATTTGACACTAACCACACAGGGAAGGAACACAGAGTAACAATGCGTGGATGTATTTGAGACACAGTTCTGAACACAACATTGGAATCGTTTCAGGGTCCCAGATCTTTTAGTTGTCCTTGGTATAAACTTACTACCTTTAAACACAGATAGTGAACTCAGGAAAGTGTCAAGCTATGACGAATTTGTAGCTTTTTTAAGTGAGTGAAATTTCAGAGAAGGAGTACTTGACAATATTCTAAGGGAATATTTCTGTATAAAAATGGTGATCTAAACAGCATTGAGTTCTGCAACTGATACTGTCTTTTTTCATCTCACAAATCCTGCATGTTGCCAGAAGCCAATAAAATAATATACTTGTATTTTTTAATTGATTATACCACAAAATATTTGTTGTATTTTTCCTCATATTTGTATCACTCTTTTTCTTCATATGCTGTTTTACATTTAAATTGGTAATTCTCTTCATTTCAAAGATTTTAGTTTTCAAAGTTAAGTTTACTCTGACAGTTCATGACAATAATATGTAACCATCAAATTTTAACATTCAAATATATATTACATATCATTCATGACTTTTAGGCTAAGAAAACTATATGTGAAACACCAAGTCATAATTAGTAAGGCCACCCTCATTATAGAGTCATTGCTGTTTGATGGCTGTGCACAGTAGAATTGTCCATTGATCTAGCACATTACCTCCCAGGGAAAATAAATAAACATTATTAATGGGTAGACATGCATACCAAATTTAAGAGAGAACATACTATGATAAGTATTCTTTTTAGAAAAAATAAATTTTTGAAAAGTAGCAGTAAGGTACAATTTCTGGTTTACTAATTATCATGCATTATATTTTTGAACCAATTTATATAAAAAGACACTATTTTAGAATTTGAGTGAATAAAAATTATATCTATATACCAAACTATTATGTCCTAATTTGTTCCATAAATGCATGTGACTTAACAGTCTCAATATTTAAATAGTTTTTAAAGACTTATTGTTGATTTTTTTGTGCGTGATAAGAGACACACAACCAGATGCCGCACAAGAGTTTATTAAAGGCAGTCACTGAGCAAGTACCGAGAAGAGGGGTGGGGGGGTAGGCCTTCACGTGTCTTTTCCCTTTAGGAGAACAGGTGGCCACAGATCTACATAGCCACGCCTAGGGGGCGTGCCCTTCGTATGGCATGCTCTGCTGGCACCATATTGGGTCCGCCACATGGCTGCCACTGGGAATTCTTACACGTATTTATTTTTATTTTATGTATAATTATGTGTATGTACTCTGTGTGAATGTACATGTACTCTGCATGTGCCTGATAAAAATCAAAGGCCAGAAAAAGGAACTGGGATTGTAAATTGCCTGCCGTGTGGGTGCGGAGAACTAAACCAAGGTCCTCCACACAAATAGCAAGAGTCTTTACCCATTGAACCATCTCTCCATTCCCAACCTCAAATCTTAAATAATAACTGTGATCTGTAGTAACTGATAGAGACCTGCAAGTATTTGTGGAAATGACGTTATAAATTTGGGAAATAATATGATGCTAATTAGGTCACAGAATCAATTGAAATGTCACTAAGAACAGTTTTCATCTATCTTCTGAGCTGCTTCTTATTAACAGATGCAATCAATAATAAGAAAGTAGACACCTTTCCACATAACTGTTTGTTTGCATTCAGTCAGACTCTCTTGTGAGGTGTTATAGAATGTACGCAGTTGTTTTGAAAAGGGGAAGACTTTGTGAAGCACAGGTCACACTCCAGACCTTACTCGTCCGCAAAGTCCTGGTAAATGTGATAGAAGACAGGTACCATTAGCTCCTGTAAAGAGAGCCCAAACATGTGAATTCTAGTGAGTAGGACTCCAAAGGAAAAGTGTTTCTTAGGGAATGGGGTAGATTTTCAAGAACTTTAGGCAGGATTATCTTTGGGATTTTTCTAGATCCAATTGGTCATGGAGGGGGGAGGTGACGGGGTGACTATAGGGTATTATCTTTTCTACATTAAATGATGTGAGAATGCCCAGAATCCATGGATGACACTATTCCCTAGGCAGGGATATTGAGAAGCATACTAATAGAAAAGTGAAATGATCACAAACATGCCTGCACTCATTTCTCTCTTTTCTTAAATGTGAATATTATTTGACTAGCTGCTTTAAGATCTCACACTGACTTTCCCACAATTATGGACAATAACCTGAAACTGTACTGTAAGCTAAAATAAACCGTTTTACCGTAAGCTAAAATAAACCATTTCTCCCCTAAGCTGATTTTGTCTGGGTATTTTACAATGGATACTCTTTTGTCAGGGGAAGTTGCTTGCTCAGGCAATATGAAGTATGAACATTTCCTTATAGTTCCCACTTTGTTAACAAACATGTAAAGTCTTTCTATGACTTACCCATTTCTACTTACTCAATGCATGACTCAATATAATAACCTTTTAGAACTGAAGCAATTAAAATCAAACATAACTTATTAAAATTTGGCTTTTCTTCAGTCGACAATTTTCTTTAAGTGATATAGTGTTTTTAAAGGACATAATACTAACATGGAAGACATAAATCACAAAATATTTAATATCTCTTTAATAAACATCAACATTGCTAGATATGAAAAATGCACTTTTATCTGCTCTGATGTAACTTTTTTCTTCATAAGAAATCTTTCCTCCATGTACATGCTACATGTTTATGTGGGATATTACTACACAAAAAGTCATTTTCAGTGTTTTATTTATTTAACAAGTCATATAAAATCATAAAATTTGAATAGCAACGTTTTAATGATTTGAATAAAAGAAACCAAATAACAGATAAACTATCAAGGGGCAGAAGATATGGCTCGAAAGTTAAAAGTGTTTGCTGCTCTTACAGAAGACCAGACTTAGGTTCCAGCAGCCACATGGTGTACATACATACACACAAACAATAGTAAAGATTCATTTGTAAACATCTATCAAGTATTTATATTTTAAGGAAAACTATAAATTATAACAAAAAAGCAAATTAAAATCCAATATAAAACCTAAGTAAACCATAGCAATTATTAATAACTAATACTAAATAGGTTTACTTGAAAAAATACCTTAAATCATATCATTTCACTTACTAAATTTTCAAAATTACAATTTGAAATGATATTCTAAACACAGTTGATTCAAAGATTTATTATAAAGATCCCACTTGGGGCTGGAGAGATGGCTCAGCGGTTAAGAGCACCCTCTGCTCTTCCAGAGGACCTGGGTTCGATTCCCAGCACCCACATGGCAGCTCACAACTGTCTATAGTTTCAGTTCCAGGCAAACACCAAGGCAAATAATTAAAATAAATAAATAAAAGTGTTTTTTTTTTTTTTAAAAAAAAAAAAAAAGATCCCACTTATGCTAGAAACTTTATATAGGACTTTAAAATATGCTGGTATTTTATAAATATTCAATTTTTAAATTGCTATGCTTTCAAAATCTGGCCATGTTTCTATTTTGGCTTTTTATGGAAAATTAGGAAGAAATCAGAAATCACCAGTTTTTTGTTTTCACATACTCTTTTCTAAATGACTATTTTAAATCCTTGAAGCATCCCATGTGGCTGCACTCTGAGGATCTTCAGTGTTCTGTTTTACATAGCTAGCAGAGTTGTACTCTTGGAACAATGTGAGAGCAACCTGTTTTCAGGTTTAACATTTTACAGCTTTGTCTATTGCTCTTTAATTAAAAAATATTTACTCTATTAATTCAAGACAAATGTGCTATTATTTCACCTAGGCTCACAATCGCAGGCTATTCTAATTTCACATCAATAAAACCTTCACCTCACAGTCGAAACAATTTCAAAATGAAGCAATGTAGGTTTGGAAACAGTTATTGAACAATTTCCAAAATTATCATTTATTTAGCGATCTACTTTAGTTTTGAGAAAACTTTTAAATGCCACACAACAAGATTTCACTGAAAACTCCCCCTGTTTAAAAAGCTATGGTCTGGTTTCTCTTTAGATCACATAAATCTATTTCAAAAGCTACTTCAAAGATGATGTTTTATGAAGGTTTGTCAGTTATTATTTCAGAGTCTGCAAGCTCCCAACAGCACAGAACTCCATGGGTCTCCCCATCATGATCCTGATCTCTCCACTCATGCAATCTCTCCTTCCTCTCTTCAGCTGGACCAGTAGCTCAACCTTGAATCTCTACATCTGCCTCCATTGGTTGCTGGATGAAGGTTCCATAATGGCAATTAGGGTGGTCATTCATATGATAAGAAATAAAGGTCAGTTTAGGCTCCCTCTCCACTACTGCTTGAAGTCCTAGGTGGGCTCATCTTGTGGGTTCTTAGGTGTTTCCTAGTATCTGGTTTCTCTCTAATTACACAATGGCTTTCTTTATCAGGATATCTACCATTTTTGCGCTCTCTCTCTCTCTCTCTCTCTCTCTCTCTCTCTCTCTCTCTCTCTCTCTCTCTCTCTCTCTCTCTTGCTCCCTCCCCTGCAACCCCTCTCCTGTTGGCTCTACCATCCCATTCTCTCATGTTCTCTTCTCACCTCCCCTTGCTCCCCAATCCTTACCCATATAATAGCAATTTTCTCAAGAGATCTTTTCTATTTTCTTTTCCCAGGGAATGGATCTGGACCTTCTGAATGTGAATGACAGGCAAAAGGCATGGGCAGTTTCTGTAGCCTCCATGAACTAGCTTCTTGAAGCCCATGCCTAGCCAGAAAACACCTTTCTCAGTCTTGATACTTGGGAGAGGGACTGGGTCCTACCTCAGCTGGATTTGGCAGACTGAACTGATTCACCCTTGGGATTCCTTGCCTTCTCTGGGGAGTGAAGGGGCTGGGGGAGTTGAGAGGGGAGGGGAGAGGCTGGGGGAGGATAGGGAGCAGTAGTGGGTATGGGAAAATCTTTTGTTTAAATTAAAAAAAAAAAAAGATGATATTTTATTTGACAGTTGTATGAAATCCAGACTAGTCTTTAACATGATCCTTCTTCCTTAGCCTTCAAGCACTGGAACTACATGATAAGCACCACATCCAGTTGTAATTTTTCCGTTGGAAACTCCACTTCAGCTCCCCTTCCTCCTGTTCCAAGCCCTGCCCCTCTGAAAGACTGCCAAGTGTCCGCTCCTCCCACTTGCTCAAAACCATGCCTACAGGGTACTGAAGCTCAGATCTGCCATGTGATTTCTCTTCCTTTCTTTCCCCAACATCACCTGAGAGTACTTTGTTCAGATTAAACCTGATTTTATTAATTTGGCTAGATTTCGCTCACTGCATTGGCAGAGAAACCTATTACTGGGGATTCAAAAATACTTATTGGTATTCATAGTTTTTCAAATAATCTATTTCTTAAAGAAAAATGATGGAACAGACTATTATACACAGGAGAGTTGTCCACATGAGAAAAAATGAAAGCAGGGGAGAATAAGATAAGGAAGAATAAAGGCTGCTACCACATACAAGTCACGGAAATAATTCTGGGAGGGACCAACCAAACTGTATGACAATTTGTATAAAAGTTTAGAGTACAACATCAGAAAAATATCTTACCTCAGTCACAATGGCCATAAAGAAATCTGACAACATTATTTTGAAGGATTTTAAGAAAGTAAAATTTTATTAGCTGCTGGGTGAAATGCAAATAGACCCATTTTGAAAAATAGTTTGGAGATTCTTCACAAAACTAAACTTATAATTATATTATGATTTAGCTATTTCACTCCTAGGTACCCATAGAACCCCACACCCAACTGCAAAGTTAATTGCATATCCATGTGGCTGCTTCCTTATTCATTACATCAAAGGATAGAATCAAAATAAATGTCCATCAGCAGATGAGTGGATAATGAAAATCTGGTACCCATATAGAATACTATTCAGTTATAAATAAACAAGAAATCAGAAATTTTGGAGGAAAATGGACAAAGCTGGACATCACACAATCTCAGGAAGAAGAAAAAAAGACAGCATGCTCTTCTTCATATGAAACTTTATTCTATTGTCGAGTAGGGGGTGGATAAATACATTTGTCTATGGGTTCACTATGATATGAAGAAAAAGAGAAAGAAGTAAATTTAGGTGATGAAGAAAGACAGATTTAGCTAATAGTCACATGGATAATGAAAGAGGAGATAAAAGAAATAATTTTCTTAGTTTCTTCTGTCATGGGTTTTGTGGATATGTGCATAAAAATATATCTGATAGCAAAAGTATAAAATCCAATCTGAAACTTTTCACCTTCATCATGACTCTTCTAACTTTTCAGAAGTCCAGTGATAATTCTTTCTGTATGAAGATTTTTAATTTACAATTTCTTCATAATAAAATTAATTATAATAAATGAATAAGTATATAAAGTTCCTAGTAGTAGAGAAGGAAAAATTCAATGCATGTATATTTTTACTAGATAAGTAGACTTGTCTGGACGCAGCAATTTCTGTTGGCTACAATTTTTTTTTAGAAGTAATGGAGTCATATACAAAACATTTCAAAGAGAAAATCTCCAAGGCTTTTATAACTCTCCTTTCCCTACTGATTATCTTTCAGAATGTCTCAATGATTTTTTTTGACATTTACCTCAGAATACGTTTACAAAGTATGCGTACAGATTGCTCTGTACTTTTAAAAAGATTTCATGTTAGTGAATTATCAAATTATATTACCTGATGGACTCCTTACTTTTTTAAAATTCTTGCTGGTTGAGATTTGTAACAGTACACAGTTAAACAACTGACTTTACTTTTAGGTCATATACTTAATGTTAGTCTCTGATAGAAAGGGTCCATTTTCTGCACCATATTGTGAAAACTTCTGTTTTTTCTTTCTGACTTCTTATTTCATGGCCCATTGTAGAAACACATTGGTTCATTAATGACAGTTACAGATGATGTCCATCTGCTATCCATCTTTAACTCTAAAAACAGAGACATAAAGATATTTGAAACACTATACTTGAAAAATCAGATGCAATCTAGCAGGTCAAGGAAAAAGTCATTTAATCCATGATTACATTTTTCTATATTCTTGATCTTATGTTACATGCCAAATAAGGATAGCTATGTTCTAAATATAACTAATTTGAGGTCTGCATTTTTGTTGTAGTTCATGTCATCTAAAAATAACAAGAAAATATTATGAACCAACTTTCCACGTATGGTTTATCTCACATGAGACTTGATCAACACAAACATTTTAGACATTTTTCTGGACTTTGGTTTTAGTACACTAGTTCTTTGCAAAAAAAAATTTAAGTTATTTCTGAATGTGTAGTTTAAGTAGTCACTGAATGTGACTAAATGCACTAGGAATGTTTGATGTTTCTGTAAGCTTTATCAGACACTGAATTTTAGAAAAAAATCGTATTTCTTAGGCACAGAAGCTATGATCATATTTATAATTCAAATCTTGTTCTTTTTTATCATCTACAGCCAGACTAGACTATGACAATCCCATTCACAGATATATATATATATAAAGATATATAAAAGGCTTCAAAAGCAAAGTAGATATTTTCATGGAAGATGTTAACTGCAAAGATAAATCATGCAGTTAATAAGATGAATGGGTCTAAACCCTTCAGGAAACATGAATAAACATATTTCCATGAAGACTGCACAGAAAGCAAAATATCAATAGAAATAGTTTTAATAAGATTAATGGTAATTTTTTGAATATATTTCTGAAGACAATAATAAATACATTACTCTTTCATGGTGGCTGTAAAAATTTTAAATTTCAGATTTTTATACATATATTCAAGGAAGTATGTATAAAAATGTGGCTGTACATAGGTCCATGTGTTTGCCTGTGTGCTGTATGCATTTAAATTCAAAATGCATAAAAGTTACTCTTTCAGCCAGTATTTCCATTTCAAAAAATTTAAAGATAATACTTGGTCTTACTTTGTCATTTTCTAGGATGATATTGTTTGTTTTCTTATTTTCTTATGTTCTTCTATTCTCAAATACTGATGAAGCAGTCATAAGAAATTAAAATGCTTAAAATATATAAAAGTTTATTCTTGAAAATTTTATAATTGAGTTAATTACATAAAATCCATTTACATCATATTAATTTTCCCTTCAATTTTTCTCTGAAAATTGATTGTGTTTTCACTTAAGTAATTTTTTATAAGTTAAACTTAATTAATTTATACTATAAAACATAATATATCACATCACACTGGCTATTGTATAAATAACAGGACACTTTGTGACATGAGAAATAGAAGAAACCACCTAATCACATAGATTTGTTTTTCTAGCAAATATCTAAATATCTAAAATTTTGTGTACAATAAAATAAAGGAAAGAAAGGAAAAAAGGGAAGAAAAAAGAAAGGAAGAAAGATGTGACCTGAGAAAACCTCTTACAGTGGAATAAGAAGATAATGTAAACTCTAAATGATGCTTCTCTACAATCTATATAGTTGAGATATATTGTTTGAATCCAATATCAACTCTTTGTAAATGAAGACACTAAGTTCCTGAAAGTGATATGTAGGGCGCGGTTGGCCCTTTCACAACTTGCTGGAACATTGCATCATGTTCCCCAGCTATTGCATCTGCACCGCTTATGCTAATTAGGCATCAAGTAGTGACCTATCCGATGTGATCCCTGATTATGCTAATTTGGCACTCCTTACCACCTATCACCAGATATATGCTAATGAGGCATTACTTTGGACCTATCACCAGCTATACGCTAATGAGGCATTACTTAGGGCGCCAATCATACTGCTACAGGCGTCCCAGCTTCCCTATATAAGCAGGCTGCATTTCAGGCACAGGGTCTTCTTTCCACCATTCTCAACTGAGCTGTACTCCAATAAAGTGTGAACCGAGAAGAATCATGCGTGTGGTGACTTGTCATTCTGCGGGCCAGAAAGCGACTCACCACAGTGATATAACAGTTTCAAAGCCACAGAGCTGTACATCAAATTTGCTCACTCATGTACTTAAGGTAAGTGTAGAAAGAACAGGCATAGAACTGTTCTCTGACAGAAGAGTGAAAAGGGTCTGTGCAATATTTTGCTATACCCTGTAGCTCCTTGAATCTCCTTTGGGCTTCTGAGCCCAAAGAACCTTTAATACAACAAAGAGTTATCAAATATCTACTGAAAACAAAATTTTGAAAGAATAGTTTCTTTAGGAAATACTTCTCAATGCATTCTAAAAACAGTACTGTCTGTTCAGTCTTTAAGACATTTAATTAATTCTAGAATCTTAAAAATCAAGATCTATTCTCTCATGATCTCTTCCCATCTCCCCTTGCTTGCTTTTCCTATTCCCCCATGATCCCAATTTTCTCAGGAGATCTTCTCTATTTCCCCTTCCCAGGGGGACCCATGGTTGTCTCTCTAAAGTTCCTCCTGTTACCTAGCTTTTCAGAAGTTGTAGTTTGTAGCCTTGTTATTCTTTGCCTTATGTCTAAAATCCACTTATGAGTGAGTACGTACCATGTCTGTCTTTCTGGGTCTGTATTTGTCACTCAGGATGATAGTCTCCAGATCCATCCATTTGCCTACAAATTTCAGAATGTCATTTTTTTTTTAACTGCTGAGTAGTACTCCATTGTGTAAATGTACCACAATTTGTTAACCGATTCTTCAGTTGAGGGGCATCTAGGTTGGTTCCAGGTTCTGTCTATTATGAATAATGCTGCTATGAAGAATGAAATGATGAGTGAGAGGAGCAACAGAGAGGGAGAACAAAGAAATGGATATCTCTTTGTATATAGAGATAGAGGGAGCCATTGTGGTGTTAGAGAGAATCCTGATCGAAAGGAAACATCCAAAAACCCACAGGATGTTCCATGCTAGGACTCCAAGCGTTAGTAAAGAGGGTACCTAAACAGGACTTCCCCTATAATCAAATGAATAACCACCCTAATTGTTATTATAGAAGCTTTATCCAGCAAGGGATAGAGGTAGAAGCAAAGATCCATAGCTAAGCACAGGATAGAGCTCCCAGTCCAGTTGGAGAGAGACAGAGAAAGAAAGAGAGAGAGAGAGAGAGAGAGAGAGAGAGAGAGAGAGAGAGAGAGAGAGAGAGAGAATATGAGCAAAGGGATCAGGATCATGAGGAAGAGACCCACAGAGATGGCTGATCCCAGCTATTGTGAGCTCACTGACTCCAAAATAACCACAGAGGAACCTTCATGGAAAGGAACTAAACCCTCAGAATGCATTAGCCATTGCTCACTCATTTAAAAAAATTATTGTAGTTAGACGAGACAGTTGAATAAGAAGAAAAAATACAATGATTGAAAGAGGAAACTTAAACGTGTGTGTGTGTGCGTGTGTGTGTGTGTGTGTGTGTGTGTGTGTGTGTGTGTGTGTGTGTGTGTGTGGTGTGTGGCCAAAATTATAAAATACATCACAGAAAAAAGCAGAGGAAGACTTTGTACCAATGACACCAAGATCCGGATGCTCCAGAAGTATTTGGTCACATGAGTCCTGCTCCTCTGTCTAAAGTTGACCTTGTCAGTGGACAGTGCTTTTCAACAGCTCCTGCTTCCCGTTTCTGGGAAACAGCAATCTTGAAACTTCACTAAGGTGATTTTGGGAGCTAAAGAGTTAAACTATTTCAAAGTTTATAGACCTGGAAACAAACAGAACTTGAACAATGTCTAAGAAGTAATAAGTAGTAAATGCTGATGCCATTATTAACTTTCAAATGCAACCTATACTTTGAAATAAAAGATAAGACAAGCAGCCAACAAAGGGGCAGATGTAAGTCTATGATACTGTTCAACCTCTCTGAAACTTAAAAGAGCAGTAGAATGAAGAACTTGGTTCAGACAAACCATCCGCTTCCTAATAAGTATTTTAACTAGTGCAGCTAAAAATGCCTCTATTGTGAATGCACCTTCTGTATCCTAAGGATACTCCTAGAACTTCATGGTGGATTTAAAAGTAGAGCTGGTGACCTCAAGTGCGGTAAGATTGCTCTTCATGGGAACTTTTGTATGAGGGATGAAGTGCCATCTGTCACATGTGGTTTATAAAAGGAGAGGAGGCCAGATGTCATGGAAGATCCCAGGCAAGTCTGCCTTAGTCTGAAAAGTCACAATGAGAAGGGAGTCATGGGAATTCTGATTTTTTAAAATAAAAATTTAGTTAATATCATAAACATTCAAAAGACTCCCAAAATAATTTAAAATAGCCACTTGGTTCAAACTATGCATGCATTCATTATAAGCAAATATGCAATGACTGACAATTTATGTATGTCCTCAATGAGACCGTACCTGTATTGGTAAGAGTGAGCCAGCAGGCCCTGCACTGTGAACATGAAAAGGGACCAAAAAGACTGACTGGAAAGCTTTATGCAGATTTAAATAGTTCACTAACCCAGAAGCCTCTCCCTCTGTTGAAGGCATTAAGGTACTATAAACTGTTAAGTCATTTCCACAATGTAGGTACTCAGGGGACATTTCTCATACATCAGAGAATCACTTAATGGTGTTTAGGCTACTTCCACCAGCCCACTCTGCTATGCCATGGCCAAACTATCCTGGCTCAGAAGCATTTAAAATCTAGGAGTCAGAAGTGGCTAAATCCATGCTGAGAGAGTTTTACCATCTGCTAGCTCTTTCTTTCTGCTCATCACAATGCACTCATGGAAAGAAAGTTGTGTGTGTGTGTGTGTGTGTGTGTGTGTGTGTGTGTGTGTGTGTGTGTGTTCAAAGGCAAACGAAAATGAACTTTCAAATTAAATACCCTCAGAACAAATTTACCCACTTTAGCTCTGCCACTGCCTGGGGCAGATAAAAACCAAAACAGGATGTTTTTCTGAAAGGAGCGGTCAGTTTACCTTACGGTCTCATTATAGAGAACCACCACCCACCTGGGAGGTCACTGTCTTGCTCCAGAGGAAGAGTAATTAAGATTCAATTTAGGTCACTTAAATCTTCAAGTTCAAAAGTCCTTCCAAAACTCTAATCGTTCTCAGGGCTCTCTGACAGCTGTTATGTACAATTGCTAATTTTTTTCCATGTCCTTCAAAATTGCCTCCACCCTATAAAGTGCTCCTTTGTCATCTTCTTAAGCGTAACATAGAACTAGTTTTTTATTTGAGGAGACTCTGTGTTGGGGCTTAGGAATGCTCCCACTGTGGCATATAAACCACTTTGAACTAGAGAAAAGACTTGCATTTTCTTTGAGTCCCGCATTTGGGACACAGTCTCTCCCAAAGCTCAAGAAGGGCTCCTCTGAAATCCCCTTACCTGACTGTTCTTCCAGAAGCCTACAGTGGTCACCAGCCTTCTCTTTACAATCCCCTCAAGTAGTAACTGTTTCCACAAAAATAGACCAAAGTGAAACACCATCCCAAATCTCAGATAACCTTTGCTCCTACTCTATGTCTATTCTTTGGATTCATTGGTCTAAAAATCATTTACTAAAATTGCCTCCAGCCTCTACTTTCTTTTTGCTTATGAAGAAGGATGTACAGCCTTTTCAATCTCAGTGGGTTAATGGGTACTGTGAATCACCTGAACTTCAGTATCTCATCTCCTGTTAGCTTGTCCATTGTCAATTTGTTCCAGAAGACCCAATTACCAACTCTTCAGAGAGGAGAAAGAACGGTTTTGCTTGACAATTTAAAAACAACAATAAGGGCTTTCAGTTCCGCTCAGTGGTTAAATACACCTGCTGCCATGCCTGGCCTGAACTCAGCCTCCCCTGGAAGAGAGAGAGCTGACTCCTGAAAGTTTTCTCCTGACTTCTAAAAGTGCACCATGACATGAAGTAAGTAAATAATAAGTAAATGTAAAAATACATAAGTAAATAAATTTTTAAGTGTAAACAACAATCAAACATATTTTTAAATCCCCTAAAATTTCAGATCTGATTGTGTTTTGCATAACTGACAATTTAAGAAAGAAAAATAGATATTGCCTAATAATATTATTATAGTAATCATTATATTAAAGTAGCAAAGATTATGGTATGGATGTTTCATTAAATTGTCTGCAAAATCTACTGGGCTTGAGCTTTGACTAATCAGAACAACATTCTGCATTTTTCTTGCCTGGGAATCCTGCTGTCTGAAAAACTTGTGGTTATGACATAATGTGACCAGTAGTAGCAGAAAGTTATTAGAAACATAGATTCAAAGGTAAGGAGAGACTGGAGAAGTGAATTCTATCAAAATATACTGAATGTAATGAAATAGCCTGAGGTCTCAACCCTAAACAAAAAACTGAGGAAAGCTGGGAACAGGAAATGTCTTCCCTGGGGAAACAGCATGCCACTGATTGCTCAGTGTTAAATGGTCAGCCCTGAAAACACACATACAGATAGCATTATATGGACTGAGCTGATTATATTTAGAAATGTACATATGTATTGGTATATGTATGTCTAAATGTAGATATAGGTGTATATACATATCTGCATGCAATACTAGTACAGAATGAAGCCATGAATTTGAAGTAGAGGGAGGACTGGAATATCTGGGAGGCTGGCAGGGAGGAAAAAGAAGGAAGAAATTTTGTGTTTATATTGTAATCTTAAAAATAAAGTAAAAATTAAAATATTTTTATAAAGAAAGAAAAAATTGGAAGTGAGCGTCCTTACAAGCATGAATCTCTAGTCAGCTTAGGCAGTAGTAGTGGACAAGTCAGAAATTAATTCAAAGATATTACAAATGAAAGACCAAATAAAATTTGGCTAAATAGGCCTGGTATGATGGCACACGCCTTTAATTCCAGGCCAACCTAGTCTATGAATAGAGTTCCAGGACAACCAGAGCTGCTACACAGAGAAACTATCTTGAGGGGGGGGGAAATGGCTGGATAAAAAATAATTACAAAATAAGCAAATAATATCCCCCTAGAGGAACACCTGACTCAGTCTTAATGTTGGGGGCAGAAAATTGGATCTCCCAGGAGTGGAGACTGAACTAAGCAATATTGGGACCTTGGAACCTTGGGACCGCCTGCCCATGGAGGGGATGGGGAGATGTGGAGAGGAGAGAATGACCTGATGTGGTCGGAGGAGGAAGAGACTTTGAATAAGGATATAGAAGGATAGAAAATTTGAATTCTTTATTCATAATAATAAAAAAGAAAGAAAAAATAGGCCAAGAAATTAAAAGAGAGAAAAAGGGAGTATATGGAAGGATTTGTAGAGAGAAAAAGGAAAGGGTGGGGAAATTGATTTCATTATATTATAGACTGAAAATGTAAAAGAAATATGTTTTTAATCTAAAAAAGGGCAAAAAATTGTATCTATATGTCTAATTAAATAAACTCAATTCATTTTATTTAAAAAAAGTAAGCAAATAATAAAAACTACACATCTATGCAAAGAAAGTCACAAAAACCAGGGCAGGTTATTTTCCTTGGTGTTTGCCTGGAACTGGAACTACAGACAGTTGTGAGCAGCCATGTGGGTGTTGGGAATCGAACCCGGGTCCTCTGGAAGAGCAGATGGTGCTTTTAACTTCTGAGCCATCTCTCCAGCCCCCAGCAGAGAAGTCTTATAGACCAGAACTAGTTGAGCACAGGCCTCACCCAGACTTGGGGTTACATGGGCGTCAGGATGACCGCCCTACTCCCACCCCAGGAAAGCAAGCAAAAGATAACATTTGAATAAACCCTGAGCACACACATCAGAAGCACAAGGGAAACCAGATTCTGCTTGCTTGCTCTTGGGTAACTCTAAGCAAGCTACTAAAATACCATCAACAAAAAAGAAGTAGTCATTGCTAGGATGTACTGATTTAAATGGATCCTAATGTCTGAAAAAAGACTATGTGCTAGATCAAGGCTCTGTCCTCAGCAGGGTGCTGTGGAGAGCAGTGAAATTTTAAGAGATGGGTGGCCTGATGGGAGAATTTAGGTCACTGGGTTTATGACCATGAAAAACAATGAAGATTATAGGCTTTAAACCCTTCCTTTCTCTCTTTCTTTCTTTCTCCCCTTCTCCTTTTCTTTCCGTGTCTAATCCCAGGCCATAAACTTTAGGGGCGCAGTTTATGTGAAGAGATGGTTCAGCGGTTAAGAGTGATTGCTGCTGTTGCGGAAGACCCAGGTTTGGTTCCCAGCATCCACATGGTGACTTACAACCTCCTGTAACTCCAGTCTCAATGGGTCCAGTTCCTTCTTCTGGTCCATGTGGGCACCAGGTGCACACATGGTGCACAGACGTACAGACAGACAAAGCAACAAAGAACTACAAGCAGCAGAGGATTCCTGAGAGTGGGAGAAATCGTCTTCCCCGGGGAAGAAGAGCACAACAAATGCTTATCCAATACCACATGATCAACCCTAAAAAAGAGGAATCTATATAACACCATAAGACTAAACAGGCTGTATCTAGGACTATATATGTATATACTTATATGCATTTAATAACAGTTAATAAGAAAGAAAGCCATATTTTTTTAAAGCAAAGGGAAGTGTATGGGAGACCTTGGAGGGAGAAAAGGAAGTACAAGAATGATGTAACTGTATTATAATCTCAAAAATAAAAGAAGTAATTTTTAAAAATCCAACTTCAGCAACAAAGTAAGATCTTGTCTCAATAAATAAATAAACAAGCAAAGTATTTCAGTCAAACTATTCAGAGATAAAAATAAAACAAGAAATGGGGGTCATCATATTACTTAGAAATTAAAACTTCCAGTTTTTAGGAGTCCTAGATGTTAACCTTACCAGACAAGGATTGCAATTGAAATTTTATAAATATGAAAATAGAAAAATTATGGTAAAATTAAGATAAATGTGGCCAAGATTAAAAGGAGGATAATTTCAGTAGATCCATGAAAGTGTGATTTTTTTTTTTTTTTTTAGAGAACGTAATAGTTTAATACTGTGGCTTTCATGTAGTTTGGGTTTTCTCAAAAGTTTCCTGTCCTAAACATTTGTTCCCTGTGAACTGTCAGTAGTTGTTGGAACCTTCCAGAAGCAGTGTTTATTAGTAGATAATGCTAAGCTCATTGAAGGTGCTGGCCTTCTGAATTTTGCTTCTCATGAAAGTGAGAGTAAGTTATCATAGAAGGAACCACCCTAACCTCTATTATCTCAGCTCTCCTCCTTATCTTATATTTTTGTAATGCTTTTACTATTGAGATGTCATCTGCCATGAAGCACTTGGTAAGGGTCAAATCAATGAAGCCACCTGAAACTGAACCTTTAGTTTCCATAACTGCCAACAAAATAAGTTTGCTTTCTTTGTCCAGTACCCAACATCAAGTATTCTGTTTTGACAACAGAAAATAGACTAGTACATTTAGTAATTCAACAATCTGCTTGAGGGGATCCAAGAACATTTGAATCCACAGAAGAAATAAGGAAGGAGCATAAAGTTAATGTCCTACAAGTCATAAATCTCCAGGATGAAGAAAAAAGTAGCTGGATAAAAATAAAAAAGCATTAAAGACTGCAAAACAGAATCAAATGTAGCAACTTATTGCTAATGTAAGTTTCAAAAATAGAGCAATATAATACAACTAGCCATTGACTTTTACCTCAAAAACAATGGATACCAAAGAACAAAATGGTATGTTAAAAAAATAAAAGAACACTGAAACATTAATTCTTTACCCCAAATCACTATTTTTCAAAAAGAAACAATTTTTAAAATTCTCTAAAAGTAGAGAGTAAAACAAACAAACAGAAAAAGAGTGCTGAAATCATACTAAATATGACTGGAAATAAATATCAATCATGCACATTTTTTATATTTTTAAATTTGTTTCTTTTAATGTAAACATTAATTCTATATTTTTATGCTTCAAACATTAAACATGTAATATGCAAGACAGTAAAAATTTTTAAAAAAATGGAAATACACTAGAGTAAAAGTGACATTATTTTGATAAAGTTAAATTGACAATGCCACAATTTATCTTTAGTTAATAAAAATGTATATTGCAACATATAGTAGTTGAGTAGTTGAAGAGTACAATTCAGTCAGGGCCCAGCAATCCGCCGTCATTCACTCTTGACACTCAGATCAGTTACTGATTTCTGTACTAACTGCCACCTGCAATAGCAAGCGCTTTCTCTGATAAAGGTTCAGTGTAGCACTAATCTATGGGTATAAACATATGTATTTAGAAAAAAGTTTAGCGATATGACCATTTAGCAAAACAGCATTTGCCCATGCCACTCAAATGCTGTTGACAACCAGAGGCTCCTGGTGAAGTTTATTTCTGCCTTATATAGGCTCTTGGGGAGGAAACTATTTGCTAGACTTACACTAAAAATGTCTTTGCCCATTAAGCCTTCTAGCAAGCACTCAAAGCACATATTTCTAAAAATTATTTCTTTTATTTTGCGGAGCATAACATAATTAGTTAATTTCCCCTTTCCTCTTCTCCTTCCAAACCCTTCTACATATTCCTCCTTGTTCTTTATCACATTTATGGCCCTCTTGTGTATTAATTGTTATTGCACACAAATAAATATATAATCCTAAATGCTGAGGCACACCTGCTCAATATGTATAATTCTATCTGTTTTCAGGACTGACCATGTGGTATTAGATGTAACCAATTGATGTGCTCTTCTGTGGGGAAGACTGTTTCTTCTCTGCGTTGTTTAGTTGCCTATAGTTCTTTGTGTAGGGTCAAGGCCTCCTGGGCTTTCCCTCACTCACATTTCATGTCCATTGTTGTTCTATGTCTTTTAATTAATTAATTAATTAAATTTTTTGTTCTCTCATATATTACACCCCCACCACAGTTTCCTCTCCCTCCTTTCCTCCCAGTCCCCCCCCCTTCCTAATCCCATTTACGCCTTTCTCATTTTCCTTTAGAAAAGCAGAGGCCTCCTAGGAAATCAACCAAATATAACATAACAAATTACAGTAATACTAGGCACATACTCTCAATGTCAAGGCTGGACAATGCATCCCAATGGGAGGAAAGTGGTCCCAAAAGCAGACAAAAGAGTCAGAGACAGCCACAGCTTCCACAGTTAGGAGTCTCACAAGAACACCAAGCTACATAACCAAAACACATTTGCAGAGGGTCTATGCCAGACCCTTACAGGCTCTCTGATTACTGCTTAAGTCTCTGTGAGGTCCTATGAGCCCTGGTTAGTTGATTCTATGAGCCATATTCTTGTGGTGTCCTTGATCGCTCTGGCTTCTACAATCCTTCCTTTCTCTCTTTCATGGGATTCTCAAAGTTTCACATCTGGATCTATACATCTTCTCCCATCAGTTGCTGAATAAAGTGTCTCTGATGACGATTATGTTAGCTCTGGTCTACAAGTTTAGCAGAGTATCATTAGAAATCATTTCATTGACTTTGGTTTTTTGTTTTGTTTTGTTGTTTTCTTGCTTGCTTGTGTACTTGTTTTTGCCAGTCCTGTTTGGTTCTATTATCTCTGGGCTATTCATATCCAGCCTCTGATTCCTAGCCCTCCAGGCAATGTCATGCGTGGGCTCCCTCTCCTGGAGTAGCCAGAAACTGGAAACAATCTAGATGTCCCTCTACTGAAGAATGGATAAAGAAAATGTGGTACATTTACACAAAGGAGTATTATGCAGCTATTTTTTAATTAGATCATGAAATTATCAATCAAGTGGGTAGAACTCATTCCAAGTGAGGTAACCAAGACCCAGAAAGACAAACATGGTTTGTACTCACTTATAAGTAGATATTAACTGTAAAGTAAACGATAACCATGCTACACTTCATAAACACAGAGAAGCTAAGTAACAAAAAGGCTCAAGAAGGAAGGACACAAAGGATCTCCCTAAAAATGGGAAATAAAATAGATATTGTTGGTGGTCTGGGGGAGGGTGGAGATTGAAGCAGGGAGATCAGGTAGCAGGGGAGAAAGGGAGAGAGAGAGAGAGTCCTGGGTGAGACAACTGTAATTAGGGACATTTATGGTATGAGGTAGAAACCTAGCATAATGGAAACTCCCTGGAATCTAGGAGGACAACCCTAGTGAAGACTCCTAGTAAAGGGGAATATGGAGCCTGAACAGGCCATCTTCTGTGACCAGGCAAGTCTTCCAATGGAAGGACTGAGACACCAACCCAGCCACAAAACCTTCACCCTACAATTTGTCCTGCCTGCAAGGTGTGCTTAAGGAAAGGTGAACAGAACTTGTGGGAGTGGTCAACCATTGCTGTTCTAATTTAGAGCATGTTTAAATAGTCTCACTGGTAAAACCCCATGCATGTGGCTTCTGGCATTGCCAAGAGATACGCTGTCACGGTAAATTCCTGCTCCTCTGGCTCTTACACTGTTTTCACTGAAGTCATGGATCTTGGAGCAAAACCTGTCACTTTACTAAACCAGCATTATCCTTAACTACACTCTAAATATCTGTCTTGATGTCCACAGATTAGTGTAGTCCTCACGGCACATAAAGGAAACTTCTCTTTGCAACAGACCAAGATAATTCTAAAAACAAAAACCAAATCAGAATTCAGAATTTTAGAACTCAAGACCAATGGCAAAATCTACATTATAATCACTACAAATTATATTTTAAGCCAACACATAGTGAAACAGGCACTAGCCTCCACCATGCTTTGTATAATATCTGATTAACATATAAGGTAGTTACTGTTTCCACATTTTATGGGTGAAAAGCATTAATACACATAAAGACCAAGTAATTTTCCCAAAATTATACAACTAGCAGGTAAGTGATGGTGACAAGATTTGAATATAGCTGATAAAGATCCCAGTTACTGTTCTGTTCCTGTTAAGGCACTACTAAAGGACAATGTATGAGTCAGTGTTCTCTATAGAAACAAAATTAAGGGAATAAACACAGACTTATCAGGGGAAATTTTTGTAAAGAAATTAACCCATGTAGTGATGAAGCTCCAAATATCCTTCAATATGCCATCTATAACTAGACAGCTGGAGATACAGTTCAATCAAGTCTGGTCCAAATTCTTAAGAATCATAAATACCATTGTCCAAGGAGTAAATTTTCCTTTTGTCAGCTTTCTTATTATTTGGATAGGATGCTGCCTACATAGAATGAGGAAAGCCAATTTCCTTAGTCCATCAATTCAGATGCTGGTTTTCCCAGAGACCCCCACAGGCAAACCCAGAAGTAGTAGTTCAGCAACTCTCCAGACATCTCATAACAGATCTATGTTCACATTAAGTTAAACCAACTCACCCTATCATACCATAGCATTCTAGTAATTGTTAGATATATCATAGAACCTAACAGTCTATGAATTAAACCTGGTAGCATCACATTCATCTAAATCAGTATAAATATGTTATGATGCTCACTCAAAGGCAGACCTACTCAAAGGCACACTTTTGAAGATCTCTCCTTGCTAAGAAGTGATACATGACTGTATAGATCACACACAAGAAAATCACATGTAAGAAAAATTATAATAAACATATTTAAATATAATTATATATAACTTTTAAATTTGAACAGTCATATGAAAAAGAAATCCAAACAGTATGAATGGTTTTATTGCTGTGTTATATGTATATAGCATATTTATCATCAACACTACTTTGATAAATTGAAAAAGGAGTATGAGACAAAAATGGGTACAACACATACATTTATCTGATTCTGTGGTTCACATTATTTTATTTATGTAAGGATGCTATGGACCAAACATAGAATTTTGTATCTGTTAGGAAAGTACTCTACACTTTAGCTACATTGTCAGTCTCCTAATTTTATTTTAAAGAAGACCAATAATTTTCATCAATAATCGAAGGAAGGTACCTTGACTCAGTGATTAATCAGATCTCCATTCTTAATAACTGGATAAGTCAAATGACCTTTTAAATTATGTTATCACTTTTGTTGCAACATTCACTTCAGGTCTTCTGATATTTTGTTCTACATATCAATATTTTTTTCTTCTGTACAGACCTTAACATAATTTTGCTATTTATTTAAACTTATGGTTTTGTTTCTCTACACTATAACTATGTTTATTTTTTTATTTTTTTATTTTATTATTTTATTCCCTGACCCATCTAATACCCTTTCTACTCAAATGTCAGCATCATCAGAGATTTTTATCCCCCACATTTGGGTTTTGGTCTTTTCAGGCTATGAGAAGATACTAAGATTGAGTCCAGGTTTTGTGTATATTAAACAGGTATTCCTCAACTGAGCTTCTCTTCCAGCATTCCCTTTAGCTTTTTGAAATCAAAGACTCTCTGTAAAGCTGAGTATGTTGAGCTATTTTTTTAAAAATTTTATTTATTTATTATGTATACAGTATACAGAAGAAGGTACCATATGTCATCATAGATGGTTGTGAGCCACCATGTGGTTGCTGGGAATTGAACTCAGGACCTCTGGAAGAACAGTCAGCACTCTTAGCCTCTGAGCCATCTCTCCAGCCCCCATGTTGAGCAAATTTTTAAGCTGAATTAACAGGATAAATAACAGAAACTATACCAAACCAGCTGAACAATAAAAGTAAATCCAGACATAATCAGACAAAGTGATTTAACTTTTCTGATACTGGAAAATAATTTGCCAAATCTTGCTGGCCATTCTTTCTATTATTGTTGTTATGATGATGGTGATTATGATTATTATTATTGTTATAATATTTAGTATGTATGTTTGCCTCTGTGTGTGTGTGTGTGTGTGTGTGTGTGTGTGTGTGTGTGTGTGTGTGTGCATGTGCACTGCTCAGGTCAGAGGACAGTGTGCATAAGTTGGTTCTCCTCTTCTGTTAGGTGGGTTCCAGACATCATCTCTGACCTTCACTCTTATCCAAAAACATCTTTATCCATTGAACTATCTTGCTTTCCCCACCTTCAGTCATTCTTTAACTTTTGAAAATTCTTTAGAACACTGGAGTTAGTTATTGTTGAAATAGGCTTTAAGTATTCTTTAATAAAGTCAACTTTGTGTAATAGGTTCAATTTTATTTTCTAGTTGGCTGTTCATTTGTGGTGATATGTTTTATGTTCTAAACAAATAAAGATTGATTGAAGAGTAGAGAGCAGAGCTAGCCACAAAGTTAGCCAGTGGTGGCACATGTCTTTAATTCTAGCACACAGGAGGAGGAAGATATCATCTGGCTCTCTATGTGTTCAAGATCACTCTGGACTACACCAGATTAATCCAGTCTGAAAGAGAAACAGAGCCAGACAGTGGTAGTACATATCTTTAATCCCAGTGCTAGGAAGGTTGAGACAGAAAGTGACTTGGCTAGGCAGAGAAAGAAATATAAGGTGTGAGGAGACAGAACTTGGGACTCCCCTTCTGGCTGAGGACTGAAAGGCATTCAGTTTGAGGATTCACAGAGAAAGGATCTTCCACTTGAGACTGAAGAATTAGTGAGGTGAGAAATGGTTGTGGCTTGTTCCTCTGAATCTTTGATCTTTCAGTATTTATTTTAAAATCTATCTCTGGAATTTTACTATAAGATCAATTAGGATTTGTGCAACATCCATTAGATATATTTAACTAATTTTTAAAATGTGTAATGTAGTTTCATAAATACATACATATATCTAATCAAAATAACATAAAGAAAAGATTTCTTAAATAAAGAAGAAAGGTTTATAAGGTAATATATTGTATATTTAATAATTAATAAAAACCTTGCTGAAGTAACTATTAAAAGGTATACTTCAACATGAAAAATAATTCATTTAAAATTAATTTCAAGAAATAATAGTGAACAAAGGAATTGGGACAGTAAAATGGTAGATATCATGAAAACATGTCTTATTTACAGTGAGTTTCCAGAATCCAAAAGTAAGTTTACTAGCCTATGCACTATTGTAACTGCTTGATTGTATATTAATCCAAACAAATATTAATTTTTCTAAATCTCACAGTTTTAGATTTAAATACATGATGTAATAATATGAAATATAGCAAAGAAATTAAATTTTTGTGTGTCTTTTATTTGATAGGTAATGATAAAATACTTACCATGTTTAAGCTTTTTGGAAAAATATAAACTTACACGTATTTATATATTTTACCCATTTAGAGAAAGTCACATGAAATAGTATATACAATTTCAAGGACAAGAAACAAGGGGATAGAAGAAAATAATTAAAACAATTACATGTAAAAGAAAAAACTAGATCAATGAATAAATAAAAATACAATGATTCTTGGAATTCTGAGTATATTCACATATATAAGTAGCAGTGGTCCCCATGTGGGTAGGAAGGTGATTTGAGGAGAATATTTTTAGAAATGCAGTGCTCAGAATATCAAGTCCTCCTCTTGAAGTATGTGCAGTGTGTGTTATGAGAAAGGTTTGTTATGAATCAGTTATACAGAGTTCCTTAATGTCAGTATCTTAAGACTAGAAGTCTTTGTCTTCAGTAAGATACCAAACAGGTTAGCCCATGGACTGGGTAAAAGGCCTGCTTGGAGTATCTAACAGTTTCAACCCTTCCAGTTGCTGGTGGTGAAGCCAGAGTAAGCTGCTGCCTTGTACTGGTCTGTCCTCAAGCAGCTTACCTTACCCATATTCCTCTTGGAGCAGGTATAGATCATATGGGTAGAGTAGGACTAAGGCCATTTTAACTCCTACTTCAGAAAACTACCTTAAACCAGGGTGGGGGCGCCATGACTACAACAGTATGTGTTGTGTGGTCCAGATTACCAGGAAGGCAGAAGCTGTGGGAGGCCCCATAAACCCAGGAAAAGGAATGCATTGTCAGCTGCATGGGAGCTTCAAGCAAGAAATCTTGAATCTCAGGTTGAAATAGAACTGATAGCTTTGACTATCTTCTAGATAAGGGCAACACAAAGCCAGGCAGCTCAGGAAGAGCCTCCCCACCACTTCCCCCACCAGCTGACCTCCACTACTCTGGGTTGTCAGGATAAGCCAATAACCAGCAGGGATCTTTAAATAAAAATTATAAAAAGAATACTTACTTGGAAGATTAGTGCCACAAAAAAAAAAGAATTAAGATATTATATAATGTTAGGTATAACATACCACTAAGAATATACAATATCCAATAACAAAATGGCATTGTAATGGATTGTATAAAAGTGTTATTATCCAAAAGCCATTTTTAAAAGAATAATCAACTCTGATAAATGGTTTTGAGTTCCAAAAATGTAATAGGTTAAAAAATTAATAAATAAGTAGATGTATGGCGATTGAAAATAGTTCAATTAGTACAAATTAAATTTTGTGGGGTTTACCTATATATTGCTTCAAGTGTTTCTGGGCTTAAATCAATACATTAGGAACAGAACAATGATGTAACATTTACATCTAGAACAGGTAAACTGATCAAAGTCACAGGTAAACTGATCAAAGTCACAAGCAATGAGAAAAAAGCAGAGGTGGACATTCACAAGGGAAAGTGTAAGTTATACAAGTTTATTTTCTATACTTGACCATTTAAAAGACTAAAAAACACATTTTTGAAAATGTTGATTAGAAGATCAATTGATAAGAACCAATAAATATTTTACATGATAAGGAGAATTTGATTACTGGTAAAAAAAAATATAAAGTAATTCTACAACTAATTTCATGCCAATCATTTTGAATATATGATTCAAATATATACATATATATATATATAGAGAGAGAGAGAGAGAGAAAGAAAATAAATAAAGAAAAGAAAAGAAAAAGGGTAATTCCATTTGTATCTGAGAGTATTCAAAGTATTTTGGAAAGAAATGGTATTCAACAGAGAATTAAATGTTAGCTTTGGTGTGAAAATTCTAAATAGAATAGTGTCATATAAAATTTAGATGTATTTCGAGAAAATATCATGACCAAATGAGCTTCCCAAGTAATGCAAGGATGATTTTAATTTAGCGTAACCATTAATGTAAGATCCATGGGCAGAATAAGATGGAAAAAAAAATCTACAACCTTGTAAAAGTGTGCTATCTAGCATTCAATAAAAGTACTCATTTGTGATTAAAAAAAAAAAAAAAAGTTAACCAAGAACAGGAAAGCTTAAAGTAAACAGTGCTTTTAATAGTGAAACTTTAGAAGTGCTCCCAATAAAGTTAGGAAGGATTCTTTGAGGTACTAATTAGACCAAAAAAAAAAAAAAAAAGTTAAGAAAACTGGATTTAACGATGAAATAAAGAGGCACTTCCTTTTCTCAGTGGCTCTATGAATGGTCTTCCTCACTCAGTCCTTACAAGGACTTTCTATTGAAGGCAATGGAATTAGTGTGAGGTTTAAATACAAAACAAGCAATTGAGAACTATTCTTTGTTCGAAGGATTTCCTATGAGGAGGGAAAAGGCCTTGTCATCCTGTTTGAGAGCCAACTCTTCTTGTTAAAAAAAAAAAAAAAAAAAACTTATGAACTCTTTGGGTGATCAAACTTTTTGCAAGAAGAAGTCGGGCAGGGTAACATAAGTCTCAAACATAAAAGTTCTTCAGTTTTGAAAGATTTCTTATGGTCATTAAATGTTTCAGACAAACACTCGTTATGAACTAATTGGTAGCAAATGTTAATTTGAAGACTTAAGCTGGCTTTGAATTATAGTGGTTTGGTTCTGAGACTTAAAAACCGAAATAATGAGAAGTTGTGTGAGCATCTTCCAATGCTTCAAAATTCCAATCTCCAAACCGTATTGTTCCTCAGATGCAAGCAAGCTCAGAATGGAGAGACCCTTCTAAAGCCAGCATTAGAGAAGTTACATCCAATTCCTTCTACATGAGGATCATCTCTTCTGATCTGGTTCCTCTCTGTTCTCCAGTGTCGTTCTCTAGATCTGTTGAGACATGTTGGCAAAATTCTCCTAATGTTTTGAAATCCTGAGGATTAAAAGCAGGCATCTTCTATAGAATGACTAGCCATTCTTAAGATTCCTTTACCTTTTCCTGTTGTCCTATGGAAGCAAAATTTATGGAGCGTGGGGTATGGACTAAGTTAAGTATCTCAGCAATTTTCTCCTTATCTAGAAACTTGGATTCCTCAGGCAGCATGATATTTTTCTTCCACAAACTGTTACCTAATATAGTCTCACCTTTTATCAGTCCTGTGAAAGAAAGCAAGCAGGGAGGTCTACCAGGGAGGGCTATGATGGGCTGATGACTCATGTGGGTCTTTAGAAGTGAAAAAAAAAAAACGTCATTTCGATCTTTTCTGTTTTCCTCTGAGCCTTTATCTGCTATTCTGTACATACTTTCTCCCAGCTTGGGGCTAAAACTCCTTATCTTCAAAAGACCATCTTTAAAAAAGGGCTGAGAGTATATATATGCTAAAATTTTCAAGGAATTAAATGGTAGATTGAGACTTCTTTGAAGAAATGTTAAAAATATATATATTACATTGCATTTAGAGGAATCCCATGTTAAATTCTGTGTAAATAAAGCTAAAAAGTAATTAATTATGAAAGAAATCTCATATCTAAAACAGTTCTACAAATTTGAAGTAAATAATGTATAATAATTTTGTCTAAATTTTGAACTGATGTAATCAGTTTATATTATAAATTCATCCTTTACATAATAGACTGGATATGTGAGTTGCAAATGATAAGTTCTGTTTCTGTGGGCATGCTCTTTCAAATCCTCTTTGTCCTTTATTTTTTCATTATTCCTTCCCTAAAAGTTAAAATTTACATTCAGAAATGGGTGACAAGAAGTTTGAAAAGTTACAGAGACTTGGAAACATTTATGCGATGCTAAAAAGTCCAGTGTGGAAGGTACCACTGGCGGCCTTTAGGTTCACCTAATGAGTGTTTCACTCAGACTTCCAAGAGAAGGGTCTACTACCGCTGACTCCCAGTTACCTTTCATTGATAAACCTCATCTGCTAACTTGTAGATGCCTAAAATGGCAGGATAGGAAGTTGGCAGAGCCCCTTAAGAGGTAGTCCCTGTAAGAAAGCCTTAGGCCATTAAAGGAGCTACCCTTGAGAAGGATCAAAAGTCTCCACCCCTAGACATTTTTTTTCTTTTTACAGAGAAGTGAATAGCTTTGCCACCCCACCCCCTCACTCTCAGTTCTTGCCATGACATCTGCCTGCACAAGCCCCAAATCCAAGAACCATTTTGTTCATGGACGAAATTCCCAAATTAGAGTCAAAATAAACTCTCTCTGCATTAGCTGATTGCCTTGGGTATCAGTTATATCTAAATAATACTTCGATTAGAGTGCTTGGAGATATAAGAAGTATTTTTTATAATTCTATTACAGTGCTTTGAGATCTTCTATCCCTCATGTTATAGCATAAACACATATCTCCCATTGCTTCCTTAATGAAGAATGATACCTTTTAGCTCCTCCCTCCTCTCTGTGTTCAGCAATCTGACTCTGTGGCTTTTTTCTACTTTCTCCATGCACAAAGCCTCAGAAAGAACCTCACCTCACCTAACTATCTAGGTCTGTGTGAGCTTTATTGGTGGGGACACTGAATACAAGCAGAGGGACAGGAAGGATGCGGTTTGAGGTACAGCTGTGTTTGTGTTTACTGCCTAGATAAGTCCCAAACTACAGGAAAGGTAGTATTTGGGGAAACTGAAAACCCAGTGACCCTGCTTTTCATCACTTCCGTCTCTTCATCTGTACAGATTCTTCCCCAGGGAATCCCTTTTTCAGACCATGTACTCCTCTGCTTCTCTCAGACACTCTTTCTCTCTCTCTCTCTCTCTCTCTCTCTCTCTCTCTCTCTCTCTCTCTCTCTCTGTGTGTGTGTGTGTGTGTGTTTGTGTGTGTGTGTGCTGATGTCTCCTTGGGAACAGTTTAAAAAAACACTAATAAGAACAATCATTTCATTTGGAAATTCTGTAAATCAGTGTGAAATTTCTCCTTCATTTTTTTTCATAAGCTAGGAACCCACAAATAAATTATTAGAATGTTACCAAACCCCAGTATAGCTCCTCTATCCCACTTATTCTACAAATATTTCATCTATTCTTTCAACAAGTTGACTTGAAAAGTAGTTGCTTTCATAGAATTGACCACAAGAGACATTCGGTAGCCTACATTATTTGCTGGGAACCCTGAGAGACCCTGTAATGCCTGCAACCATGGACCATGGACTGCACTGAGCCCCAATCATCACGTTCAATCTGGGGTGTTTATACCTGTGATCAAGTTTTATTTGTCAACTAAACTAGTAAGTAGGGGATCAGCAGCAACCAATAAGCACAAAACGGAACAAGTATACAATGTGACGTTAGAAGGAGCAGTTACAACTACTTCTTAGTTGTTTTACATCTGGAATTTTCCATTGACTATTTGCAATCTTAACTGTGTCAGGAGTAACTCAAACCTTGAAAAACAAAACCAAGTATAAGGTACGCACGGTAAACGTTTGTGTGGGAAGGTTACAAGTCATTAGGAAACATTTGGCATATGTAAAGTATCTAATTATCTTCTGGTTATTTTTTTCCATGGTACTCGTCTGTGTTGAATTTAGCTGCTATTGTGTTCATCAATGATTACTTTTTATAGTCCTCTGGGATTTCTTTCTCTTTACCCTTTGTTAGACTAAATAGTTTGTCATCAACAAATTCTTCCCCTTTGCTACTCTCATGTTTTTAATATATTCAGCTTATTTGATCCCAATTGTCCCCATAGGAACATCATTATAACATTTTTCCATACTCAGAATCAGTCATTCGTTCTCTCATTCTTCACTCCTTATTTAATAATAAGTATAAAATCTATAATATGACCTCTATTTTTTACTCTTTTGGCTACCAACCACCATTCAGACATTTCTTTTAAGGAAATTAATTTAAAGTTCACTTTCGACATTACAATAAATTCCTCTCATGAATATTCAGTAGTTTCTGTTGTTTGTCCCTCTTAGAGAATCCACCACTGCAGAACCAGGAAGGCAAAGCACACCATGCTGTCCATGTTCTTGTCTTTGGGATTAGGCGATCCCGGAATGATTAACTCGCGTATGCTTTTAATCTGAAGCAAAGCAAGCAATCCATTCGAGTTCCTATTTAGTTTTCCAGTTGTTAGACTCTGTAAGGGTGTGGTTGTGAAGACTATCTTCTCAGCTGTTGCAGGGATCTTTCTGTGCTGTACTGACTTGAGAATACAGGGGAGTGAAGACATGACAGATGCTGTGTTAGACACCTCTGGGTGCCTGTAGGTCAGTATTGTTTGGGACAATTCCATTATCCTCCTGTAAACAATATAGTCAGTTGTAAAGGAAGCAGACCTACTTTGTGAACATCAATACTTACTTTACTTGCTTTGTGGCATTTATGTCCACCCCCAGTTTTACCCACAGTGTCCCAAATCCTTTGGAGATGTCTCTCTGACACCAGTAAAGACCTGCTAAGCACCATCATTTGTAAATTAAATGTATTATGTTTACAAACAGTAATTAAGATTTTGAGTTAACAGAGAAAGTAAAGACTTCAGCCAGGGGATTTGTTACAGATCTGTATGCAAACCTTCACTGAAGGCTGTTCTGCTGGGTTTGTGGAAAGCCATTTCATCTACCAACTAATGCTGGAAGGGTGTGTTTGCTTCATTTTGTGTTAGTTTTTGTGTTTGGTGAGTAACTAATTATGCTTAGAGGTTTAAATCAATAGGTATCAATCTGGGGGTGAAGAGGGAGGTCATAGCTTGTGCCCCAGGCCAGGTTTGGCATCTAGTCTTCCTCCATCAACCAGTTAAAAGAAACATATTAACAGTAGAACACAGAAAGAAGATTTCTTTAACATTTGAAGGAGGGCAAGAGATCCAGGGAACCTCTCCAATCCACCTTCCTGGCCAGAAGTGAAGATTAAAGTTTAAACAAAGGACAAAGCATACACAGCCCAGGTCCGCCCACCACTGGCGCATTATTGTCTAACCCACAGTCTCTTCCTGTAAGGTGGCCTGACAAGTTGTCAGACCATGTAAAAGCTCTCCAGAAGACAAGTTCCTCCCCTGGTAGCTGTTTTTTTCCTTCTCCCAGCAGGAAATTCCTGGGGAAATCTCCATTTCTTTGGAGTCTATTCTTTCAATGGTCTGATAATCAGATTGAGAGATAAAGGTGTCTCTTTAGAATATCTTCATTTCTACCAGACCAGTTTACATGGTGCAGTATCAAACTAAGAATCTAATTCTGTGATGCTAGAAGTAGGGAACATGCCAAGATTCTCAGCTTAGAGAGCCAATATAGTATCATACTGATTATAAAATGATAAAATCCAGATCCCTTGTGATGTTTATTGCTGGACATAAGAACAGAGTCTCAATGAGTGGAATGTCTTACAGAATTGGCCACACCATTTCAGCCATTGTTATTGTTACCATTACTGCTTTGTCTTAGTATATATTACTAAATTTTAATAGATTAAACGCATATAATATACAATAATATACAATAATATATGCGTTTAATCTATTATTCTACATTGTAGAATTTTCCATGCTATTGCCACTAATGATTTCCAAGGGTGCTTTTCAGTTACTGGGACTCAGTGCAAGAGCTGGCAGTAGAGGCTCCTTCTTTCTATTACTAACTGTGCTTTTCCTTACTTTAAAAAATACCATTATTTTCTGATTGATAATGATTCCTCTGGATTTAGTGACTTAGCTCATAAAGGTCTTCTTTTGGTTGAAGCAATTTTTAAGCACCACTGTTTCCTTGATCTTTTCCTTACATCTGTTTCCTCATAGAGCCACTTCCCATCTTCATTGTCTCACTTTTTAAACATAATCTCTAATCAGAGCTTTGTACTTACATGACTTATTGTCTATGTGGTGCATTTGAAAACTAAGAATATGGTCTTTGCTTACTTAAACCTTCTCTACTCTTTTTTTTTTTTTTTTTCTAATTGCAAGCCACTTTTTTTAAAATTGTTAGCTGTTTCAACTTTTTTGCTTTCTACTGTGGCACAAGCTGAGTCTATACAATTGTGCTGGTTGATATTTGTACTTGGCCCATACCTACATATATCTGAGAAGAGAAAATTGCAACTGAGGAATCATCTCTAATTGAATGTTTCAAGAGGTCAAATCAGTGAGGAATATTACTGATTAATGTTGGAGAGTCTCAGCTACTGTGTGAGGTGCCAGCCCTGGGCAGGTGGCATAAGAAGATATATGAACAAGACAGGTAGAGCAAGGCAGTGAGCAGCATTCTTCCAGGGTCTGCGATTCAGTTTTTGCCTCCAGGTTCTTGTCTTGAGGTCCTGTTCTGACTTCCCTTTACGACAAACTGCAAAGCTCAAACTGAAGAAAACCCTTAATGCTTGTGTTGCTTTGGTCATGGTGTTTATTTCATCAACAGAAAGCAAAATAGAAAAATACTTTTCTCTTCATTTAAATATCTATAGTCTGTTCTCTTTTTTACTCAAGCAAAGCATGTATCCTTCTTAGAGAACACAGAGACATTCCTCATTGGTTACTTTGGTATCAGTGTTGTCTGTATGTCACTTACAAAAATAGTATGTGGATAACCTTCAGAAACATTGAATATGATGTTGTACTTCTAAATTGTTCTTTGTCAAAGTATCCAGAATATGTACTGACATGGAAATGAAGTTTCTACATGTGTAACTTAGTATAGCATGTTTGTATTAGACCAAGGCACTTCCTCGGGTCTTTTATGGTTGATGTTCAGGTGCATAGGAGCAATCTGTACAGGGTATACACCTACCACACATGGACAGTTTGTGTGAACGTGAAGACAGAGAGGGGCTGATGCATCTAGAAACCAACAGTACCAAAACTGAAGCTAGGAGAAAGATATGGAACAGATTACTACTTATGATCGATCTCCTGAGGAAACTAAGCCTGAAAATAACTTGAGTTTTTTTAATGTACCCAGTTCTTTGTTATATCAACTTTACAAATTAAAAAAAAATGTTTTGTTTATTTTTAAAGAAATCTTAATACCTCTATTTTAAAATTTTAGTGTGGTCTTGGGCTTGTATAGTCCACTTCTTTCTTTCTCTTGGTTCTTCACTTTATGACACTTTATTTTTTTTATATTTTCATACATGATGGCCTTCTGTATCATTATTCATTGGGGAGCTTCAATCCATCCATCCTGATATATTAATAGCATTTCAATGTGTATGAATTCTACAGGACCAGATTGAATCCCTGTCTTTCTATGCCATTGACACTTCCCAACACCAACCTCTTCACCTTGCTTATTCCACTGTTTAGACTTCATTGACTTCCCCCCTCTTCATTCATCCATCAAACACCAGATTCTTTAAGGAAGAGATTTTAGACATGTTTACCTGACATTTGTGGTTCAATATTCTGAATAGGTAAATGAGGCCAGAGAGTCCCTGTATTCCTTAACTTATTTTTCTGTCTACCCCTTATGAGTAGGTTTTCTTTTCCAGCAGTTCGCTTAGATATTGTATAACCCCGGTTGCTTAAGAATTATTTTTTGGAATTAAAATAATTACATTCTTCTACCCTCCCCCAGCTCCTTTTCCTCCCTCTAATCCTTTCCATGCACCCTCTTGTTTTTTCTCAAATTCACGGTCTCTATTTTTAAATTGTTGCTATATATAGAGAGATTTTATTTTTAAATTTAAATTGTTGTTATATATACATTGAAATATACAAATACAATGTACTCATTTCATACATTTCTTGTATGTCTATGTTTTTGAGGCTGCCCTCTTGGTGTTGAATAAACATTACTTTTAATTTTTCTACTTTATGGCAAAAGATATAACTTTGTTTTGCTCAGACATGTTTCTTCAGTTGATATTTATTTACAAAGTTGGGAAAGAACATGTAATAAACATAATTTTAAAGTCCTCTTGGCCAAAATTTACAAACTTCAGACATTTAATACAGAAAAATCATTAACCAAGGAAATAAAATAAAATAGTATTACCCTATCAAATGTCTTTCCAACTCAGACCTTTGTTTTAGAACTTAATACCAAATGTCCCTCACAGCAGTGGGCAATACTTGAAGTTTAAGCGAAATTCAATAATCACACAATGTTCTTGGCTACACATACATTTCAGGAGAAGACAATATTGTCTAAGAAAATGGGCGATAAGAAACAGTGTATTCAGTACAACATTGTATTTCATTGTGCTCAGCAATTTGCCATAGTAAATATATGCGATAATGAATATATACAATTCTAAACATAGATGATAATCTTTCCTATAAAATCAAATTAAATATATTCATGTCAAAAATTTTGAACTCTATATTCTGAACATTTTTTTCTGAAAAAATAATTGGGTCATTACTAAGTATTAGATTACAGTACTTCATAAAGAGTTCAGTCAGGATCATAGAGTTTTAAGACAGAAAACACAGCACAGATTACTTAGCTAAAATTTGATTTTTAAAAATCATATACAAAAGCCCAGAGACTCAGTAGCCAGTCCCAATTTATTATCTATATGGAAATGAAAGACATGTAAGTTCATGCCTTCTGTCTTGTATAAAGTGCTCTTTCTGATACAGGAGAAATCAGCATTCATTCCCTTTTGGGGTTTTCAATTTTATTAATAAAAAATTTTTTAAAGGGCTCAAACGGAAGCTCACAGACATTTTATTTGAGCTTAAAAGACACCCCCACCCCAGGCTATGAAACCTCAGTCTTTGCCTAGTGGAGTCAAGTAGGCTGAAGCCGCCTTGGAGGATAGACAGATGTGACAGACAAGCATTCACATGGTAGGGAGGCAAGCTTCAGAGTAAGGATAAGGAAGCTCAGAGCTCTGAGGAAATCCAAAGTGTGAAGAAAAGCATGCTTAGGCTGTAGCACTGAAGGGCGTTTATACTTGAAGAGGACTCAGATTTGATTCCCAACATCCACATGGAGATTTCCCAGCCATCCATGTCTTCAGTTCCAGTGGGTCTGACATACTTGATACACGTACATACATGGAGTCAAAACACTCAAGTACCATACCCACAAAATAAATAAATAAAAAAAAATTAAGTTAAACTATATTTTAAAAAAGAGGTAAAAGAAAAGGAAAAATTACTTTTATTTAATAATTCAGAAAAGAGGGCAGACTTATAAAGCTAGATATATGCCTTGGCAAGCTTCTTCACTAGAGGCAGGAACTCTGGAAGAAAAAGTACAGTATCACATTAAAGAAAAAGTATCCCACCTCTCTCTTTGTTGTGGCTTAAAAAATCTGCCTTCCTATGGATGATCCCTTGGCCAAGTAGTTGACCTGGCCCAACTGCAATGTTTGATCTCCACCCAAACTATGGCTTCTGTTCTCTTAAACAGAAGGAAATTGCTTTCTACTTTAGCATTTCTATTCTGTCTTCCCATGCTGAAAGAAAATACAACAACAAAGCTACGTACATTCACACTACCTTGTATCATATCAATGATAATTGTCCTATAAATCTTCTACCTTACAGGAAATGTCAGTCCAAGGTCATGCACTTCATGAGTCTGAGATTATATTAGGCATAATAAACAAGGAACACATTTTTGTTGGCTCATGACTCTATAAATATTTATGTTGCTTGGATCACAGTATTTTCCTCTCAGTTAATATCTATGTAGAAAGTAGGGGCTGACCAAACATTTCATTGACCCACTTTCCAAAAATATGATCACTATAGAATACAAACACATGAAAACACCACTAAAATTGTGATATCCTAAAGAAACAAAGCATGGCAATTATTTTATTTAGGGTACCGTTCTAAATGTTCAAAGATTTACCATGCTATTAAATCTAAATTATGTCACTTTTGTGTCTCTTGATTAATTTCATGTGTCAGGTATTAATTTATTTCTTTCTCTTATTTTGCTGAGGACAAGACCAGTTATTTCCCTCACAGTTCATAACACTACTTCATACAATACATGTTTAACTTGGATGGTTGGAAAGAATAACGTAAATTGTTAATTAAAACAATTTCTTAACCTAGACTTACTGTAATTTGACATGCTATGTTTGGTTGATATCCCAAGGAGGCCTGCACTTTTCTGAAGAGAAACAGAAGGAGAAGGAGTGCACAATAGGGGAGAGAAAGTCAGGAGGAGGAACTAGCGGACAAGAAGGGAGAGAAACGACAGTCAGAAAATAATATATAAAAGAAGTATAAAACAAACAAATAAACAACCGAAAAAGTTTTTTAGAACTGTACTGCCAAACAGAATTTGTAAACATTCTTACTCTGGAGAACCAATGTGCATAAACCATAGCAGAAAGGTTCATAGGAACTGCCAAATGTTTTTATTTAAAAAAGATTTGATAATTTATTTTTTTATCTTGTCTAAAAGAAAAAATTTACCAGTTACCCATCCATGTTCTCTTCATGAGTGGCTCCATCTCTCTGGAGTTTGCTACATTCTGTAGTTATAGCAAACGAGCCCATATCACAGCAATGCACATGACTCCACTTTTATCTAATTTACAGTACTCTTTCTCCCTACTGGTCAGTACATTAAATTGAGGGTTATATGCTTTGCTTATTCTGTTTATATTCTGTTTGCAAAATAAATTATATAGAGAAGCTTAGAAGCAACAATAGTCAAAATAAAATGAAATTATTCCCCCATGTAAAGGTAAGGAAGTATCCCCAGCAAACAAAACAACTCTCTATGATCCCTTCCCCCTGACATGACTATTCTTTGCCCCTAACTTGCAACAAATCTACTGTCACACTGATAGGTCATAGAGAATTTTCAATATAGCTCCAACCTGCTTATATTTACCTACCATTTATCTGCTTACTCCCAACATTGTTCACAGCATCCATGTGCTTGGCAGTATATGCTCACTATATTAGAGAATAGAAAACCTTACTATTCTGTCCATAAATAATCCTACCCTTATTATTCAGGGTGGCTTCAACTTGATTCCCAGTGTTAAAATTAGCCATATAAGCAAGAACAAAGATATCTATTGTATGTTTTCTTGAATGCAAGACACCTTGTCAGTTTATCTCAAATGCTTTATTATCATGGTCTGCTTTAGTATACCAACCAATAAGCCATGATGTTTCTGATGCTTCACAAATCCCCTATTAGGGAATGGAGTTTCAATATTGCTCTTACTGGAAAAAAATCTTTACTCTTACCAATGAATTCTCTTGGACCCTCGTTTGTCCGAGCAGACAAAACAACCACCATTTTTTGTTTTTTGTTTTAGTACAAGGCAAAGATGGTAAATGCTATTCAACTTCCTGCTAAACAGGAAACACATGATACACATAAGCTCATTCTGCACTGGACCCTCATCTCTTTTTATATGGACAGGGAGTCAGCATGAGGATGATGGTCCACAACCAGGCTGACTCCTTTTGTATGCTTTTATGTCCTAGCAGTGTGTTGCCCTCTCCCAGGAGTTCTTCAGCACATGAAGGAGATTCCAGCCTATATTGAACAACTCTCTGTACTAACAACACTGACACACCGATATCAATATCTATTTTACGTAAGCATAGATAAGTTAATCCATCTACACAGGACTTGGCTTCCTCAAATGAAAGAGAATGCTAAACTAACCAAATACCATTAAAACCACTAGGACAAGAATAGAGGTAAGTTTGAACAGGAGGTGGGAGAGGTATTTTGATCTTTGACCTATTTGCAATACAAAAAAAATTAAGGTCAGACTTGGTAGTCCTTCTTAAAAGCATAATCACATTTGAATACTAGACTTCTGCCTTCATTTTAGAATGGCGTTGGTGATTAAATGAACCACACCTCCTGCCATACTGATCAAACATGTAGGTCCCCATTAGGACAATTTTAAAGCACTTCCAATTCTGTAAAACCATGGGACTTACACTTTAGAATTTTCCATCCCTAACTACTTCTTGCACGTCATAGGAAATCTATTCCATTTAAAATAAAGAAAAGATTTTAAATTAAGTCACAAAGGATCCAGAGGACTCTAAATTCAGTCCAGTTCTTCTTGGAAACCACAACTGATGAAAAAAAAAGGCCTTTGTTAATTTCAGTTTGTGTTACATTCTTAATTCATTTAAATGTAGGTATTTTGTAATTTCCGTTTCCTTTCATGTTAAAAAAAAAAAGAAGCTGTATTGGGGATTATGAACATAAAGCTTCACAAATTATATGTATCCGGTATAAACTGGTTTGCACATACCACTCCTTTTTATAAACAAACAACATGAAGAGTACCTGATGTGATATGAACACCCAGAGCTATAATTTGTCAGCAGCCTCTGTTTATTGTCACATAATAAAAAATTTTCACTGCTTTATTTTCTCACAAAAAGCTATCTAAAAAGAAGAGAAAATTTTCCCTGAAAATTTATGCAAAATATTTTACTTTTAAAGCATATTTGTAATAATTTTAGGTTTGATAGGTGACTAGTTTTTAATTTTTAAACAAAATATTCCTGTATACTAGATTTTAAATCATTAAACATTTACTGATTTTTACCATACCCCATCTCACTTAAGGTACTATGTGAAATTCCTTTTAGAATATCAGAAGGCTTGATTAAGGGCATGTAATTTTGATCACAGAATTGCCTAATGTATTTATAAGCAGACACTGTATACTTGGGAGTTGAAAAACATTTTTAGGAAAAGATTTATTTGCACACCGGGAGCCTCAAACTGTAAAAGAGTTTGGATGCTAAAACAACTATAGCCTCTGCTCCTCCCTATATCTAATGTTTGAATCTAGTACCTGAGAGTCTAAATACTTTGATGTCAGTGCTGGAGAGAGACCAAATACTCGGAGAAGCAAAGAATGAGAAAAACCTAAGGCTTCTACATCCTAAAAGTTATTCATGTAGTTTTCTGAAGGAGACAGGGATAATTGCTCTAAAACAGTTATCTCTGATCACACATTAACTTAGTAGCTACAAGGTGGCAGAAGCTTCAGAAGAAACTGAAGTAAGAGAATTATAGATTTTTATTCCTTAAGTATGGAACTGTGAAAGATATTGAGGTGATACAGGGAAAGTAAAGACTAGGAAGCATTCCCCAAAGTATAGGAAGGACAAAATCTGACCCTTTAGTTAAAAAAAAAAGTATATTTTTTGAAAAGCATATAAAGTACTTTAGCCAGACTTGCTGATCTTGACCTTTAATCACAGCTATCAGTAAGCTGATGTTGGACAATCATATGTTCAAGACTTGTTGGGGTGTATAACAAGTGCAAGATGGACTAATGAATAAAACACCATCTCAGAGGTATTTTAGAAATAGGATAAAAAAAGACTGGAGATGTAGCTTCATGATAGAGTTGCTGCTGGATAGCTACAAAACTTTCTCAAGACACTCTTCTAGGGAAAGGAAATATTAAGCACTAGTTATTGTGCCCATGAAGAAGAAATACAGCGATGTATAGGTTTTGACTGGACAGTGAATAATTGTTGATTTCTTTTCCTGAATGGATAATGTGATATTTATGGAAAACTAACTAGGGCCTACCAAATAATTGGCTTGGGACTCTATCTAGAACTAAGTAGCTAGACAATAAAGATAGTCTGAGCAGAAAAAGAGCCAATAATTCCTCTGTCTTATTATCACTTAACAAATGGAATGGACACGAAGGGTATAAACAACTCTAAGAAAGTGTAAGTCCTAAGTAAGAAATTAGTTTGTTAGAATGTTCCTCTTTCAGAGTTGGAGATTTTGTAGATTGAGGATTTGAAAAAAGAATAGTTTGCTGAATAAGCAGAAGTACAGGACAGTATCTGGTTGCTGATCCAGGCTCTTTCTACAAGATTGATGAACACCTGGAGTATAGAGCACAGAATGATCTGGAAGCCTGCCAGATTTATGCTATAAACTCACAATCTCAGGGAGAGAAAGAACATTGTCAGATAAAACTATAAAACTGGATGTAATGAAAGACATCAGCCATTACAATCGAACATGTTATGCAAGCCGTACAGGGAAAATAGAATTTATAGTTAAGGAAGAGTAAAGGAGGACCCAGAATTGTGTAATCAGAGCCCAGATCATCAGCAACATTTGGAGTATAATTCAAGATAGTAAAACACTAAGATTTGTTGCTCGAAACCCATGATCATAACAATGAAGACTTGTACTTTGTTCAAGTAAAAACTTGAAAGAATAAATAGAGTCTACATGTCATGAAGATATAAGTTTATGTGGAACTCATCAATTCTGCTTTTGATAGCATGAAAGAAAATAGCCCAGTGGAGATAAAAGAAGAGAGAGAACAGAGTGAAACAGCAGAGAAAATGTTCTGTAGCTTGCTTACTAAAAGAAGGCCTTGTTCCTGCTCTTAGAACTAACAGTAAGCTTGGATCCTGGAATTGAGGCTGGAGATGGCCCTAACATAGGCAGCCAGAGCAAGGCCATATTGGGAACATTGTTTACCTAAGGAGTTAGAGACCTTATGGCTGGAGAAAGAACCTAGGTCTTAGTTGAAAGGAAAAGTGCTGAAGGGTAGATTTAAGGATCAAGAAAAGGCAGGAGGCAGGAGCAGTCAGTAACTGGTAGGATTAAGAGGAAGCTAGGATGTAGTGGAAAAGTTTTCGACAAGTCATTCATGATTAAAGCAGTGGGCAGAGAGCAATGGGGTGTTTGGATTACCCTTGGAAGCAATGTTTAGTGCACAAGAGGTAGCCGTGGGTGGGAATATTGACAGGTGGTACTGTCAGCAGCTTAAGGGACACCAAGCTCCCAAGCCTGCGAAGGAAAACAAATACAGTGCTGTTGGGATTTTCTTTTTGCTTCCCTGTGGTCTGTTAAAGGTCTCATCTGTTACAGCTGAACAATTTAACAAAATCAGATAAAGCACAGATATTAGAATAAGATAATTTAACATGAAGCCTGATTCTACAAGATTGTACTATGTGACTCTGAACAGGAGATTAAGCTCTCTATAACTGTTTTTCTTATCTGTGAAATGAAAATTATAAAAGCAGTACTGACATCTCTGTGTGCTAAGATTAAATAGGACAATGTACTCACAGACTTGAGCCTGTGCATTATAATTTCTATGTAATGCTGGTTTACTCTTAGTTTGAATACATGCCATAACTGTTAATTTCTTGATGTGCCTGTCTGACAGTAAGTTTTTATTTACCATCAATATGAGTGTCTGAGAATACCCTACTGGAGGTCAAAGTAGCTTTTAAAGAAAAACTATTCTTTCATCAAAAAGTGGGAGTTCTCTAACTCAACATGCTTTTAACGTACCTGATGGATCTAGCCTAAATACAATTTTACAACTGGAGCTCTGTAAGCAGAAACTGAGTGAGTAAATAATGAGTGAATTGCCAAGTAGAAGACATTGAATTTGAAGGTTAACTCATGAAAATCACTCCAGGTTTCCATGAAAAGAAAGCTGTTTTTCTTTCTCCATATTTTGACAGTTTCATACATGTTTATAACTCATCTGGATTTCAAACTTAGATACCTATATGATATTTTATCTAAAAACTCTAACACCTACTAAAGAAAAAAGCTGGATTGAAAATTTAAGTGAGGGGCTGGAGAGATGGCTCAGCGGTTAAGAGCACCGTCTGCTCTTCCAGAGGACCCGGGTTCGATTCCCAGCACCCACATGGCAGCTAACAACTGTCTGTAGTTCCAGTTCCAGGCAAAACACCAAGGCAAATAAATAAAGTTTAAAAAAAAAAAAAAAAAAAAAAAAAGAAAATTTAAGTGAAATTTATGAGTATTTATCATTATTAACTACTAATGAGGAGAAATAAATTTTCTTCCAATTTTTCATTTATTACATTTATAGATATGGCAAAATCACAGCATGTATGTTTTAAAAGTATAATTCAAAAATTATCTATCTGAAGAAATAAAGACAAAGGACAGTTGGGTTTTAAATATTATGCTAGACACAGAGGTGTTATAACCTACCCCTGCATGTGTGTATGTGGGTGTATTTTGGGATAAATCTTCAAACAGCTTTTAAGTGTTTCCTATAATTTGTCCTTCTCTCTTTGGAGGTCACAGGGTGTGTGTTTTTGCAGCTAGTTCTAGGCATGGCCTTACACTGGGGATTTCACAGCAGAGTTTGACAAGAGCAATTACATAGAAAGTCAAATACTATCTATTTAGAATATCCAGCAAACTGAGTTCACTCAATGACATTGAAGACCAGCTAGTTGTGAATTTCTCATACTGAGCAATTCTTTACAATAAATTTCACTCATATTCTGAGCCTCAACTTAGCAATTTAGAAGAAAATGTTGATTCTTATGAAATTGAAAATATCTTTAATGAAATCAACTCTGTGGCTATTATCTAAGCTGCCCATCTTCGTATATAATATTCAAAAATTTGAATGATAATTAAATTTTAGCCCAAATAAAACATAAATCAGAGTACCACTGTTGTTTCTATCTTTTGTATTTTACTTCTCATTGGTGTAATTTTTCAGTCTTTCCTACCTTCTCAGTAAGTATTAAAATAGTAGCTTCATTAAAATAGTAGCTTATACTCCTTAATTTATAGAATGGGCATAATAATGTGCTAAGCTATAGTGCTCTCATGAAGATTGACTGTATGTAGAGAAGCTCCTTGAAGTGAGAGATGTTACCACCTTGGTCATCACCACAAGCAGCATTCATCATGGGTGGCATTTCACAGTGAAAGTTTCATGCTGCCATCTTTCTGTTTTCCTAGTTATTACTTTAGTCAAAGGCCCAGCCTTGAGGTGTCTGGACTGCTTTTTACTGTTCTAAAGAATCATTACTTCTTCTGGGCCCAGTCTAAAACATTCGCTCAAAGAGGAAATCCTCCAGCTCACATGTCATTTTGTTGCTATTGTTGTTTGTTGTAAAGTTTCCTTCTCCCTCTGGCTTCCTTAGAAGCCTGTCCTAAATTTTAATGGTAATATTCTATTTAACTCTAAGATAGGTCCCCAGTTTGTCCCTTTTATTCTAAAAGTCCATTGTGATATCATTGTCATCGTTGTTTTTAATCAAATTTGGCCTGTTAAAAAGGGAGAATTTCTCTATAAGCTGACTTTTATAAGCCAGGTCTATCCAACACAGAATACCATGCTTTATAATACATTCACCATTTAACTTTTATTAGACTTCCCTACCATGTATCAGTTAGATTTAACTGATAGACACTCATTATATGTTTAGTAAATAATTGCAGCTTTTAATACTCAGTGTAATAAGCTCTTTACACATGTATAATATTTCTCATTCTTTTTCTGACCGGCATTATGTTAATAATTTTAGTTGGCATAAAATGCTGTGATGTTATCTAGTTCCTAATATTTTCAAAATTGCCATCCTGAATTACCTTCTTTTTTTTTTTTAAAAAAAAAAAAAACTTTATTTATTTATTTGCCTTTGTTGTTTGCCTGGAACTGGAACTACAGACAGCTGTCAGCTGCCATGTGGGTACTGGGAATTGAACCCGGGTCCTCTGGAAGAGCAGACGGTGCTCTTAACCGCTGAGCCATCTCTCCAGCCCCCTGAATTATCTTCTATAATTATTTTATTTTTGTTTTTATTTGTGTGTGTGTGTGTGTGTGCGTGTGTGTGTGTGTGTGTGTGTTCTAGTCTACTTACCTAAAGTAGGGGACACATGAATGCAAAAATCTATATGTGAAGTTAGTAAGACTCCATCTTAGTTCTTGACATACTTTTGCTACTGCACATACCTATCTAGCTAGCCAAGGTACAAAGACTTCTCTGCATCCATCTTCTGTCTTACCACAGGAGTGCTTGGATTACAGACATGTGCTACTTTGTCTGCCTTTTATGTGGTTCTGGGCTTTCAAATTTAGGTCTTTGAGTATGCATATCAAGCACTTTACCTACAGATCTATCTACTGCCTACTACCATCTCCCCAGGCCTGTCTTCCTGCTAAAGACACATTGTTTCCACTGAGCTTTCTTGATGTGGCAATAAAAGTTTCTGATGAAATTATTGCCCATACCTGACAGAAACCATAATATCATTGCAGCCTCCTGGAACTCAAGGATGGTGAGCCATTCATAATTCAGCAATTTTACTCAATTGGTTCAATGCATGCATAAATGTGCTTCACTAACTTTAAAAAATTTTTCATTTTTATTTTAATTAATTTTTTCAGCCTGATTACAGTTTCCCCTGCCATCCTCCTGTGCTCCCAGTTCTTCCCCCCCCACCCCAGTTGCCACTCTCCCCCCACCAATCCATTCTTCCTCCTTTCTTTTCAGAAAAGGGCAGCCTTTTCATTTATATCAACCAGCTCTGGTTACATCAAGTTGCAATGAGACCAGATACCTTCTCTCCTATTGAGACTGGACAAGGAAACCCAGTAGATAGAAAGGGTCCCAAAGGCAGGTAACAGAGTCAGAGCCAGCCTCATTGTCCACTGTTAGGAGTCCCATAAAAAGACCAAGCTAAGCAAATATAACACATATGCAGAGGGCCTAGGTCAATCGCATGCAAGCTCTCTGGATGTTGATTCAGTCTCCGTGAGTCCTTATTAGCTCAGATGAGTTGATTTTGTGCTGTTCTCATGGTGTCCTTGGCCCCTCTGGCTCTCACAATTTTTCCTCCCCATCTTCAATAGAATTCCCTGAGGTCCGCCAAAGATTTGGGTATGGGTCTCTGCATCTGTTTTGATCTAATGCTGGGTGATGTCTCTCTGATGGCAATTGGGTTAGGCACCAATTTATCAGTATAGCAGGATATAATTAGGAATCATATTGTTGAATACATATATATATATACATACATATTGAAAATATATATTGCCAGTCATGTTTCGTTCTGTCCTAGGTCTCTGGATTGTCCAGCCTCTGTGTCCTGACCCTTCCGACAGTGTTAGAAGTGAGTTCTCCCTCATGATACGGGTCTCAAGCTAGACCAGTCATTGGTTGCCCATTCCCACAATTTTTGTACCATCCTTACCCCAGTATATCTTGTAGGCAGAGTAAATTGCAGGCCAAAGGTTATGTAGGTTTCAGTCCTTCCACTGAAAGTCTTGCCTAGTTATGGAAGATGCCAGTTCAGACTCTGTATCACCCATTGTTAGGAGTCTTAGCTAATTTAGACACTAATTTTCTGTGTCATCCTGGAGATGCCACTGATTCTAGTTCTTTTCCAATACTGCTTCCTTCCATCCTCACCAACTTAATCCTTCCTCTCTTCCCCTGAGAACTCCTCTGTCCAGAGCCCCCCCCCCACAACCTGTGATTTCTACTCTATTTCCTTTTCACAGTAAGATTCCTGTGTCCCTCCCTTGAGTCTACCTTCATAGTTTCTTTGGATCTGTAGATTGGATCATAGTTATCCGTTAGTTTATACCTAGTATACAAGTGAATACATTCCATGTTTGTCTTTTGGGGTCTGTGTGGCCTCACTGAGGATGCTACTTTTATCTCTTTATCTCTTTTTTAATTATCCATGTCCTATATAATTTAAACCAGTAGCTTTCAACTTTGGCTCTGTAGTATTTTAGGAATATGGTTGTCCCATCTCACTCTCCAAAAAGGAAATGGCATATTTTATTATTGAAAACTCGAAACTGTTTTAAATAAAGTTTGTAAAATATTTTAATGGTCTTGTGTGAGATTCTTCCCATTTCATCCTCATATAAAAAAATTCATATGTCTATTTTATTATAGTTTCAATGAATTTACAAACACAATAAAGATTATAGTCACTATCCAGTGATGAACACAAGCCAGTCTTATTTCTTTATGTTTGGTACATCACTTTGTAGCTGAAAATATGTCCTAGAAAAGCCTGGTTCTCTGCTGAGGAACACTGTCGCCATGATGGGAACCTGCCTGGTATTCTGTATCCTCTACTTTACAGTGCTTTACATGCCAAGTGTTTGCCTGCTTGTTTTTTGTATAAATTCTGCTTGGTGAAAGGGAACAGCCAATATATGGATACATTATGCAAATGAGCTTAATTATTTGTAATAGATTGCAATGTGATGAAAAGGTGCAATTATTTGGATTGTATTGTTCAGTGTTTATTCATATACTTTAAAAATAACTGGCATCTTTAGGAAATTAGAATATTTAACTGTACTTTAGAATGTTTTTATAATCCCAAACAGATTGAATACATTTTAAATAATGTTAGACAAAAGACACTGTGTTATGAGACTTCAATTATCCATTTTAATATTAATAAAACTCAAAAATTGCTAATCAATGTACATCATGATTAAACAGATAAATATGGTGTAGTTTGGAGCCAAATGTTCAGAAGAATGTTAGTAGAGGAACATCCTTTCATATAGATGTATAGTACCTCCACCTCAAATAAGTGACTCATATCTTATACATTAATATATACAGCATAATGATACCCTAAAATGGAATGTAGTTTACTTATTTCTAATATATATTCAAACAAATAAATAACTAAATTTTGCATGAATCTATTTGCCAGTTTATGAATTATGTATTGTTTTGTTTTGTTTTAAAAGGGGGATAATAGCTGTGAAGGCCAAGAAGTTCCAGAACCTGATGATAGTGCTTAAGAGATATCTAATCATAAAAGGAAAGCCCTGGTTACAAAGCAAAACAGCAAAAAACAAAAAAAAACCAACAAAACCAACAACAACAACAACAAAAATCCCCAAAAAACAAACAAACAAAAAAACAAAACATAAAACAAAGCAAAACAGCATGCATGTAATGAAGAGTTGAACAAAATTCCTCAGAATCTAGGTGAATTATTCTATATGGATTACTGAACAACAGTAGTAAATGAACCTTTGAGGAATTTGACTGTGCTCTAGGTTTGGAGTGAAACACGGTAAATAGGACTCACACCCAACAATAGATCTAGGAATGAGTCCAGTGTCAAGAACTGAAGCCACAACATTTACTTGGTACCATCAGCAGCACAAGGCCAAGTTCTGACTGCTGTTGATTGAACTCAGATGCCCAAATTTCCTGGACAATTTCAATCTTTCCAAATGACTGCTCTGTTTGACCCTTCTTCCTGCACTAAATGAGATGTATGTCTTAGATGTAAAAAAAACATTTAACACAGTTTATCAAGGATTATTTGAAGTCATCATCAAAATATATTTCTAAAAGTTAATAAATACTTCTAATACCATCACAACAAGGATGAGCCTCTGCAAACAACCACCATCATCAAAATAAACTGTTATAGCTACAGTCGCTGCTACCAAATTACAAACTTGTAACAATGTTACAAACATTATTACAAACACTATCAATCTGTCCCAGATCTAGTTTGGCTACACAAATCCTTAGCAAATAATGCTTAGTTAAAAGGTATATCTAGAAGCTAGTGTAATAGCTTAGGGGTATGTGGTGATATGTTATATATTTAATAAAACCAGTCTGGAATATCAGAGGACAGATCCACCCACAGTTAATTCAGGAGCATCAGAGAGTGATAACTCACACCTTTCATCCTAGCAGGGGAAAAAACCAGGAGTGGTGACCTATACCTTTAATCACATAACTCCAGGGAGTGAGATCTTTCTGTGTTTCTGTGAGTTCAAAGCTAGCTACCAGATAGTAGTAGTCCATTGTCTTTAATCTTAATCTAGATGTGAAAAAACTGGGTGAAGAAGGTTAAGGCCGGCATAGGAAGACAGAGATTTATGCTGTAGAAGCAACAAGGAGAGAGGCAGAGGAAGCAGGAAAATAGGGTTGAGCATTGGCTGGATGAGATTTGACTGGGGTCTGTTTCCTGTCTCTGATACTCCAGCTTTTCCCCAAACTGGCTCTGATTTTTCACTTGGTAACAACTAGAATTTTGTGTAACAGGGGTAAGACAGCATGCTCTTCTTGCAGAAAACTAAAGTTCAGTTCACAGCACCCATGTCAAACAGCTCACAAATGCTTGGAGCTCCAGCTGCAGGGGATCCAGTGCTCTTTGTTGGGAGATCTTTTTAATAGAATTTACTGCTAAGTGGCAACAAATGCTCAAATGAAGAGACCATGAGATTTTTAAATATTCAAGATTTTATATACTTACATTAAGCCATTTTATCAATGTACATCAGTCCCATTAAACTTCACACAGAAAAGCTTATAATCATTTATACCTATAAAATGCATTTTTGCTTAGACAATAGAATTAACAAAGGCAATTTAATTTAAACACAACTCCGTTATACTTAATTTACATAATGGATTGGGAATAAACTAATAACAGATACTGAAACGCTCAATACTTTCTCCATTATAAAACCATGACCTTTATTGTATTCATTCAAGCAATTATTTAGTTTGGGGAGTAGGAGGTATATATAATCAAAATGCATCGTATGCATGTATTAAATTCTCAAAGAATAATAAATGAAACAAAGCAATCACCACTGAAAATGTTTGTCTTGATAAACTTAAATTATATCATTTAATTTCTTCTATGTTAGAGAATTTCTTTTAATTTTAAGGTTTTTAATTTTTAAGATATTTAAATTTTACTTGAAATACTTACTTGTAAGATAATGGTGTTTTAAATCATAGATTTTTTCCCCCCCTGGGGAAATGAGGGTTGGATGAAAATTGGTGTGTCATGAGATAGAAGGATGAACTAATAAAATAAAATAGGTCACTAAGGAACAATCCACAACAAACTTCATTGCTTAAATCAACTTATGCTTAGAAAAGAAAATCTGTGACAGTTTTTCAATGCAGCACAGACCCACACCGCACTTAATTTTTTAAATCCTTACTGTGGTAGAATCTTTTGAAGTTGGTAAACTGAAATTGGAGATGGGTTTTACATCTTTAATCTCAACAAAATGTAAGACTCAAAGTTAAAAGTTATTTTTAAAAAAATCTTTAGCAATACAGTGTAAATGGCATCATTACTCAAATCAGTAATTACCTTAGCTCTCTGGACTTTGTTACTACAGAGCATTTAAATAGGATATTATGACTATAGAGTTAGAACTATTCTTTCTCATTAAATTTCAAAATTGGTGAACATAGATATATTTGGATTGGAGACCAGATTTCAGATGTTTACAACAATTTAGAAACATCAAATAAAATGTTAAAATCTTATAAGCTAATACAGCATATACATATTGGCAGAAATATTCTTTCAACATATACATATGAACACAGTTAAAGCAGTACAATATCTTCAGTCTCTTGTCCTAACCCTCGAGGTAGAGGGGCAAGAGGAGAAGAAAACAATAAAATTGTTTCACATTCTTCTGAAATTCTTAGGATCCACGTTTTCCTAAATGCTTTGCAGATTGCAATGTACTATGCCTGAACTGCCAAATATATTCTCCCACATTCACGTCTTTATCTTTATCCTCTCCACCTAGAGTCATAAACTTTAGGTGGATAGTATTTTAAAAAATTCAGAGACCATTATCTCAAGAACTACCAGGGACAGATAGAAGAATGCTAATTTGTAAAAGATAGCAGAACAAAGCCTGAAAGGACTATGAACTATAGTGAAATCACAAGTAGATACACCCTTAAATACTCCTGTCAAATTATCGGACAGATGGGCTGGAGAGATGGCTCAGCGGTTAAGAGCACTGACTGCTCTTCTAGAGGACCCAGGTTCAATTCCCAGCACCCACATGGCAGCTAACAACTGTCCCTAGTTCCAGTTTCCAGTTCCAGGAAACATCAAGGCAAATAAAATAAATAAAAATTTTAAAAAAAATTATCGGACAGAAAACTGGATCACGATGCTGGTAATGTTGTAAATATTTGTCCTCCCTATAGCTTTAATGAAAGCTGATTGGCTCAAGGCAGAAAGGAAGTGTGGGCGGGGCTACCAGGATAAGAAAACTCGGAACCATCTCAGCTCTCAGCACACACAGATGCCAGAGACAGACACCACAGAGCCACCAGAGAGACAACGCAGATGCCAGGAGACACAGAGGAAAAAAGCTGAAGTGCTGCTGTGAGAAAAGGTACTGAACAAGATGGGTTGAGTTCAGATGAAGGAGCTAGCAAGTTACATGCCTGGGCCCTAAGTCAATCAGCAGAAAATTAACGTAAGCATCTGTGTGTCTCTGTATGACTGTGATTGTTTCTGCCGGACAGCCAGACTGCCAGTCAAACCTCTATCCAGGCCTGGAAAGTCCAGGCCAGAAACATATTACAACAGGAAACTGCAGCACTAAGCCAACATAAAGTGTCACCAGTCAGGCCAGCTTCACTGAGTTCAGTGGTTTCCATGTTACAATTTTCAATCTCTATCACTGTTTCTGACCACTAGTAAGTAGACTGACTGCATAAATCAAAGCAAAATGTGATTGTGCAACTCAATCTTGCCCCAGGAAGTTGAGTAAAATGATCTGGGGTGGTTCTCTTAGAATGAATATTTTTAACTAGTTCTTTAGGTAATACTATTGTCAAAGTTGAAAACCTCTGATATGAAGAAAGATGTGAGTGTGTCACATGCAAATCATTTGTTTTCCTATTAAAAGCTAATTGCTAACAGTCAGGAACAGGCTGCTAATTGGGAGATGTATCAAAGGCAATTCACCCAGCTCTTTTTCAAGTGCTTATACTACTTGGAATCACATATTTACTTGTGAGAAAAGATTATCTCCCTAATACTAGTTGATTTTAGAACATAACATTTATAACTACAGGTGTTAAAGATTGTAAAAGGACTATAACAGAATCAACATAAGTGTGTGTGTGTGTGTGTATGTGTGTGTGTGTGTGTGTGTACCTGTCTATTCAGAGAGGGGAGATATGTGATAGTGAGAGCTGGTGTATTCAAATACTTATCCTAGACCAGCAGGCTGGAGACCCAGGAAAAGAGTGACATTTTAGTTTGAATTTAACATCTACCTGGAGGCAGAATTCCTTCCTTCCCATGATTTTTCTCCTTCCCTTCTTTCTTCTTCTCTTAAATTCTTCAGCTGATTTGATTATTGTCATTCACATTATAAAGAGTTCAACAAGTATCCAAGTAAAATTAGACCAACTAATAATCAAGACAATAATCTTTTATCTTGAATTGAGTGTATGAGCAAACAAGACCAAAGCTAATGTATAATAAAGACTGCCATAGAATTAAATTTGCTCTATAAGGGCCTGCAGGTTGGTGATGATAATATCATCATGCTCTGATATCTATTTATTTTTTATTTTTTTAAAAACACTTTTTATTTATTTATTTAATTATTTGCCTTGGTGTTTGCCTGGAACTGAAACTACAGACAGTTGTGAGCTGCCATGTGGGTGCTGGGAATCAAACCCCGTCCTCTGGGAGAGCAGATGGTGCTCTTAACCGCTGAGCCATCTCTCCAGCCCCCCTGATGTCTATTTAATAGATCTGCATAGACATTGTGTCCCCAGATCTTCACATCTTTCTAGAAAAGATGGATTTGAACAAGTTTTGAGACTTAGCACCACTCCATACTCAGGATTCCCATTCCACTCACCATGCCTTGAATTCTCATTCTGCTCAATCATCAATTAGTACTGCTGATTTTGCAAACTTCTGAAAGAAATCACCACTCTCCTAGCTCAACTAGCACATCTGTTGAATTTCATCTGAGGAAACTCCTCAATTAAAAGAAAAATCACAGGGAGAAAACATTCTTCCCAATAACAATGTTCTTCCTTAAATCACCTGTCAGTCACACTAATGCTTCATCTCAAACCATTCTGAAATTCTTATTAGAAATTTGAGGTGAGCCAAGATATTATTTGTAATTTGTGTTAGCCAAGCTAAAAAACAAAAAGAATTTCAGCAAGGTAAAATTTGAGCAAAGATGATCATGAATTAATTCACTCATCATACACACACACACACACACAACTGAGATTCAAAAAAAATGACTTTCTGAGTTATAAACCCATTAAACCAATTTTTATATCAGCTAAATAATCTTATATTGTGTGCTGTTTTATCTTTTAAGATTTTGCTTAGAAATGATTACAAATCTTAGTTGACTAAACTTTAATACTCTTCTCAAGTTTACAATTAATACTAGAAACCTTAATATACTGATTTTATTAATAAAAATCTCTTAAAATAGATCACAGCTTACATTGAAATAGATCATAAGCATTTGTTTTTAAAATAATATTTTATTCTCTCTGTCTCCCTGTCATCTCTGTCTCTGTCTGTGTACACTACGGCTTGTGGGTGCAGATCAGTGGACAATCTCAAGAGCCAGCTCTTCTTTCACTGCATGTTTCCAGGGACCTGGACTGAGGTTGTCACATTTGGTGGCAGGCGCCTTTACACAATGAAGCATCTTCTTGCCCACCCCCCATGGGTATTTTAAAGACAATGTTAGGAAAGAAACAACTAACACTAAGGCTGAGAGAAGAATCATGCATTTTAGAACAGATACGAAGTAGCAGAGACCCGAAACTGGTCAGTTCACAGGGAATAAGAACTTGGAGCATTCCATCCTAAATGGGAGGTCTTTATGAAACCCCTTTCCTTCAGGCTCAATAATATATGTGAGGGTGGGGGCTATGAGAGCCAGAGGTTAGGATGACTCTAAGGAAACAGTGTCTTCCAGACCTAACAGGATCAATATGTGTAAAAACTCAACTTGCAGACAGTGTGAGAAGATGTGTGAGATCTGCCCGGGGTTCAAGCCAGACAGAATCCAGACCCTGAAAATGGGGCGTGAAAACAAAGCCCCAGCTATAACCGAGGAACTATTTGCGATTGATATCTCCTGGGAGGCAGAAAAGCAGTTTTCTCCAGTGGTGTGTCACTGGGTATATCAACCACATTCCAGGGCGGGTCCCGTGCCCAGAAATAGAAGGCCAACATAAAATGAATTCTTGATTTTTTTGGGGGGTGGGAGTGGCTATTAGTTACAGTTTGGTTACTGAGTTTTTTTGCTTTTGTTTTTGATTTTCATTTTTATTTTGAGGGTAAGTAGGGAGGTGGGGAAGATCTGAGAGAAATTGGGAGAGAGAGAAACATGATCAAACTATATTACATGGATAAAATAATAATATAGAATTTTTCCTATATGAAAAAATCCAGTTTAATTGACAGGTTTCAACAGCTTGTTACTTTTTTTTCCTATTGTCTTTGTAAGTCATTTCTAAATTGTCTAGAATAAAAATAAAATCAGTGTGAAAAAGGAAAGGAATTAACCTGTGATCCTATTTCTTATTATGTTGAAAAAGAACAGTAGATAAATTTGTCTTAAATTTTTTAAACAAAAAACAAAAAGAAAAAGAAAAAAATCCAGTGTTCATCAAGCTTCTCTTCAAAAAACTTGGTAAGTAATGACATTTAAGAGAGTCAGGAAGCAGCAGCTCTCAAATCCTCTACTCTGAAAGAAAAGCTGGAGTATCTGGCCTCAATGGCTGGAGTTTGAAAGGAATCTCACAAGGTAGTAGTACTTCTTGCTTACATCTATAATGCTCAGTGCCAGAGTTTAAATACCAAGCTGTGTTCCAAAAAAAGAGATGCCAAGGGTCAGTTTGCAGAAATGTGTCCAAATGTGCTGTCAAATCAAAGAAGCCTGAGAACCAAAGCCAAGACCGCCTTAATCGGGGAAAGCACACAGAGAAACAATGGTTCAGAACTTGGAACTGCAAGGTAGTGAGCAGGGTGTCATACCTTGGGCTGTCATAGTTCTAGGTGAAGCAGAAGATAAAACACGCCAGGATATTTATCATAACATTCTTAGATTGGATTTCCGTGAAACAAACTCAAATACAAGAATCCCTGTGTACACGATCTTCAAGGAAAAACAACTGGGAACCAGAAATAAGGAGGAAGGCAATAAATCAAATAAGATGTAATTTTGGGCAAAGCCCTTTATTCTGAAAGCTGGATATGTTAGAGTTCTCTAGAGTACAGGCCATTCCATAGGGTTGACTTGCCCTAGCATAGGAGCTTTCATATCATTGCATTTTATGAACAGTAAAAAGCTAACTATAGCAGACTTTTTTTTTTTTTTTTTTTTTTTTTTTACAAGCATGTAATAGCAGCCCTATTTTGCCTGGAGTTATCCATTTAGGTCGATGGAAGCTAAAATATAACAAATCTGGGATGAGGTCTTTGTGAACCAGGAAACAGTATTGTTAGATATCTGCAAAGAAGGGTAATAGTTGTGCTTGTTTGGGGGTAACATTTATATATCAAAATCCATTAGGGTATTTATAAGAAAATATTACAGAATGGGTAAGTTCCTTTTTTTTTCTTTTTTCTTTTGTATTTAACAAAAAAACAGTAAAATGAATTTAAAATGAGGGAAAGTTAACAATAACTATAAAGAGGATAAGAATCATAAGCATGGCTTATCAAGGGTGGTAATGCAAATAAGATTGCTACACATATATTTACTTTGTGTTCAGCTTTCCCTCTGAATTTTTTTTTCCATCCCTGTATATCCTTATTCAAAGTCCCTTCCCCCTCCCACCACATCTTGTCATTTTTCTTCTCTCCAACTCCCCATCCCCTCCCTGGGCAGGGAGCAGACAGTCCTATGGTCCCACTGACCCAATAATGCTTGGATCAGTCTCCACTCCTGGCCAAATCCAGTTTTGTCCCCTCTCCCTCAAGAGTGAGTCTGGTATTCCTATAGTTGAAGTGGGGTTCGAAGGGTCAGTCAAGGGTGTTTCTGATCCCAAGCTGTTCAGTGGTTGTGGTTTGCCGCTTGGGCATGTTTGGCTTTTTTTCTTATTTGTTTGTTTAGAGACCACTAGTGAGTGGGTATATCCCCTGCTTATCTCTCTGAGATTGTGATACCTCGCTCAGGAGGATATTCTCCAAATCCATCCATTTGCCTGCAAATTTTAGGATATCATTTTTTCATACTGCTGAGTAGTATTCCATTGTGTAGATGTACCACAGTTTGTTAATCCATTCTTCAGTTGAGGGACATCTAGGTTGTTTCCAGGTTCTTGCTATTACAAATAATGCTGCTATGAACATAGTTGAGCTAATACCTTTGAGTGTGAATGTGCCTCTTTAGGGTATACACCCAGAAGTGGTATTGCTGGGTCCTTGGGGA
>PVIH01003818.1:0-13154 GCA_004025045.1 Sigmodon hispidus
GCCGTCCTGTAGTCACTGCTGCCTTTTGTGGTCCAAATGCATCATCTTTTAAGACAGTATAATAAGAGCCCTCTTCTTTTTGTTGAATTTTCATTAACTCTGATCATCTCTCATTGTTTGATATAGCATTCAGGAATGTTCTTGCTTGCTCATGTCCCTTTATTATGATATTTATCATGCAAAGCAGAATTCATCTTGTAAATAAAAGCTCTGGTTTAAGGTGTGTGCAGGATGGGGAGGAGAGTTTCTTTGGGAAAAATACATAATTTGTTTCTCTCTTGTTGAAGAAGAGAATAATTTCTCAGGGAAATTATTCCAAAGTCTCTGTATATGTGCCCTGTAGGATTATAGCTTGCATTGAAAGGTACCTAGAAGTAAGGCTCAGGAGAATAGAGTTGAAGCCAAACTCTGCCTCTAGGGGGCATGAGTGAACACCATCGTCTTGCTTCATCTTTCTAGGTCTAGATGTCCTAAGAGTCACTGAACCTGATTAGGTGAATCTTAGAGAGCCCAAAAAGTAGTAGTAGTTCATATTTATGCCTCACAATAGTCTTCTCTTTCTTGTTTCATACAGTTGTTGGATTAAAGATGATCGTATCTTTTACATCTCGGTGGTGGCTTATTTTTGCCTCATATTTCTCATGAATCTCTCCATGTTCTGCACTGTTCTTGTTCAATTGACTTCAGTGAAATCCCAAAGCCAGAAGACCCGGAAGAAAATGATCCTGAATGACCTCAAAGGCACAATCAGCCTAACATTCTTACTTGGCCTCACCTGGGGGTTTGCCTTTTTTGCCTGGGGACCTGTAAGGATCTTTTTCATGTATCTTTTTGCCATTTGTAATACTTTGCAAGGTAATTGCTGCATGTCGGCCCTATCTGTGGCTAGCTAGAAAGCTTTGTTGTTTTGGAAAATAATCCAATCTATAAGAATTAAAGGAGGAAAAAAATATACTTTAGGAGATCCCTGTTCCCAACAGGTTAACAAGTGGTCTTTGGGAATTCACCATCATTGAGTGAATTCACAGCTCTCTCTTTTACTCAAGGGTTGGGGGAGCATTACAAATGAGCTAATACAATTCTTTCTGGTTGGTAATGTCTGCATCAAACCCTGACTGGCAAGGTTCCTTAAAGTACTCATCGCATCAACACACTGTTTATATATGGATTCACCCTTATGTTTAAAGTTTGAGGTGCATTACTAGATAGTGAAAACATTAAACTTGTAACTCTTCATGCTCCAATTGCATCATGTAGCTTAATAAACCAGGAGGATAGAAAGTTGCAGAGTCACACTAAAATGAAGCTCTAATGCAGAGTCTAGGACTAAAGTCCTGTGAAAACATAAAATATGCCGTTTTTCTTCTGTTCTCCTCCCTCTCTGTGTGTATGTGTGTGTTTGTGTGTAATGTGCATGTGGGAGTTCATGGGCACACCTACATGCTGATCTCTCTAGCACCCATTCCTTATTCCTTTGAAACCTAGAGCTAGGCTGTCAATCAGCAAGCTCCAGCAATCCCCCTGCTTCCACCCTGAATAGTACTGCATAGTAGGTGTATATGCCATACTAACTTTTAGCGTGAGTGGTAAAAATTTGAAAGCAGACATTCATGCTTGTATAGCCAGTCTTCTTACCTGCTAGGCAAGCCACCTTCCAGCCCCTTGTGTGCCTTTTTATCTATCTGGCAGTAGAAATGAAGTTTTTAGGAACTCTTGACGTATTCTTAGTAGGTGCCTTTTGTGACTGCTGACACTTAATTGTGACTGAGGTAATGGCTCTACCCTGAAAAAAGCCACCTGGGGTGCTCTGATTTGATATTCTAGCATGTCACAAAAACTACCTAAATTTGGTAGAGAGTTCCTGTGCAGGCTCCCTTCTCAGTGCTAACTCCAGGATGCTCTCTGGCTAACTAATCTGAGTAGAAATTTGTCCTGAGTAGTAAAAGTGGAGTTGAAGGAAAACTATGAAGCTAGTTGAAATTTGAAGGAGATATTTTTGAAATAGCCAGCACTCCATCCCTTGGCAGAGGGAAAAGTGGTATAGAGAATTTAATTAAGTGTTCTCTTAAGGATGAATGCAAGAGTCTCATAGAACCCATTTGAACAAAGGCATGCTGTCTGTCAGACACACTCTCTGTCAATCAAATTCTCTTAGTCCTGCCTACAGGATAGATTGTGCCATTGTATAGCAAGGGTGTTTTCAGAACCTTGAGTTTCAAAATCAAGCCACACACACACACACACACACACACACACACACACACACACACACACACACACATTCTGATGAAACATTTGAACAAATTAGTAATTTGAATGGCAAATGGTCAATTTGCAACAATGACTAAAAGGTGGATGCCCATGGTCAGGTGAGAGAAAAATTCAGCTTCTGATGATCCCTTTGTGAACGAGATATAAAAATGCAGATGGCAAAGGACAAAGGAAACAAATCCAAGAAGCAAACAAGCAAGCTGGCATCTTCCCTCATGCCAATCTTCTAGTGAGTAAGGAGATCAATGTGTTGTGGAGAAGAGAAAGGAAAGCTGCTGAGGGGAGAGAGAGAGCTGGCAGGCAACTCATTGGAATTCACTGAGTAACCTTGAAGTATGAGAACACACAGAACTGCATGCGGGAGATCAGAGCAGCAATAGGTGCCCAAAGTCACAATAATGTTGTCTGTTGTTCATGCTGCAGCTGGAGTTCTCCCTGCTCTCCTCAGCTTGCTGCACTGCTTTCAGGTGACTGTTGCTCAGAATGAGACAACACTACTGAATTCCATCACTGCACTTGTTTGGTTCTACATAGTGAATAAGGCCCTTGGGAGAGTTGATGAGACATGCCTTCAGATTGCTGCCTCCCACCTGGAATCAGGAAGTCTCAGGGCTGGGACTAGAGAACTAGGATCTTGCCAATTCAACTCTCAATCAAGTGACAGAAAGTCACTTGACTCTTCTTGCAGCTTCTCAGGAACAGAAGGCTCACCATTACATGAAGCAGAGCATCAGCTTCTGATCCTCTCTGATTCTTATCCCAGTCTTCTTCCTTGGATAAGTGCAATGGTTAAGATCCTGCACTCTATCATCAGACAGACCCTGCTCTGCACTGCTGTTGCCAACTCAAGGCAAGCCCTGTGATCTAAGCAAAGTTTATTATATATAATGAAATTCAAAGGCTCTTACCTATAAACATGAGTATAACAATACAATGCCTGCCACAGCATCATTGCCTAGTGAACACTAACTGTTGATTTGTTAGTACATGATTACTTTGGAGCCTCCTCCCATTACTTCTAGTTCCAACCTGGCAGTCATACAGAACAAGTATAATTTGTTTTCTTTATGATAGCCCTGTAAGATCTGTGACTAATGTTATCACTTCTCCTCACCTTGTATTACTTATCCCATGCATTTCCTTATCTAGATACAGTACCCCAGCCTTTTCTCATCACCATACTAGTTGGCCCTACTTTTGAATATTTCTGGTTGTAAGCATTCTTTCAAAACAAAGCCTTCCTCTGAACTTAGCTAGTGGAATGAATGGTCAGACTAGGATAAGTTTCAGCAGATTATCGATTTTCTCAATCAAAGATTCTTGACTTTGTGATGGATCTCAGGGCACAGACCTATAATCATAACTACTTTGGAGGCTGAGGCAGAAGAATTACAAATTCAAGGCCTTTCCTGGGCTACAGAGCAAGAGATTTAAAGCCACCTTTGGGACTTACTGAGACCTTGCTTCAAAATAAGTTAAAAAAAGAAGACTAGGGATATAGTTCACCAGTAGAGCACTTTCTGAGCATGTATAAGAACCTATGTTCAATCCCCAGTACTTACCAAAAGAAAATTTACTTCCACTAAGGTGGAAGCTGATAGAAGCTTTGAAGTTATTTACCCTTTTGAATTGTGCTCACTTTGCAATGAGTGCTAAGAATAATTTACCTGTAGGACACTTTGCCAATGTAGAGAAGCAAGCTGAACCCTTTACAGAGAACAAAGATTTCCCAAACAGCACTTGAGCCAAAAAAATATATTTTGAGGTCCAAACAAGTATATTGTAATATTGCTGAGGCTATAAATAACAATGAGAATTTGTGTGTCAAATGTCTAGAAGTTCAAGTCAACAACTGTCTATTGAGCTACCACACATCATGCTGGAGGCAAAGGGAAAAGTGATATGAAGATTAAAAGGAAACATAAGCTAGACCTTCAAAGACTTGAAAGCTATGTGGTTAAGTAGGGCACATATCATGAGAAACAAAGTATTATGGCAGTTCTGAAATGGGAAGGGTGTTTTTCAGGTTCAGGTATCTGTAAGAACTTTGTGGATAATGATTTTGGACATGGTCCATAAATAAAAGTCAGAGTATTGACAAGAATGACTCCTGCCAATTCTACCTCCATCTTGAAGAAATCCGATTTGCCCTCCAGAGACTTTTCAGTCAGGATCATCATCAGTCCTATTTTGATTTCCCCAGAAACCAGTTTACAAGATGAGAAATGTCTCATAATACCAATTGATATCTTGAGCATTTCCTTCACTTTCTGGACAAAGTCAGAGTTTTGCACATACTTCAGTTATGCCAAAGATCATGTGCATCAGATATTTATGGGTGTGTAACAACCCACCTTCCAAATTCAGCAGCTAACACTACATACATTTCTAATCTTACACAATGTCTGAGGGTCAGGAATCCAGGTAAAACTTAACTACATACTTTTGGCTCAGAGACCATCATGAGCTTGGAGTCAAGATGTTTTCTGGTCATGTAGTCATCCAAAGACTTGTCTGGGGTGGAATGTCTGCTTCTTAGAAGATACAGTCACATAGCTGAGACTCACCACATAGGCATCTGCATAGGAATGCCAAGATGTTGTCAAGACAAAATGTTTGATATTTTGAAGAGGGAATTGATGCAGACAGATGTCTTTTATAGCCTAATGAAGAGACACACAATGACTTCTACCTCATGTCATTGATATGTGAGAGGATGCTGCATGTCAAGGATGTGAATGTCAGTACATGAAAATGAGAATTGTTGAGTTCTTTCTCTAAGTGTGAGTATCCTAGTAGCTTTTATGTCTCATGCTCTAGGATAGGTGGAAGTCTACAGGGAAAACTGTGGTGGATGTGAAGTTTTAATACTGACTTTATGCTATTGCTGCCTTTGGGGAGGTCATAGAGATATGAGAAAGACGTTAGTGTCCATGAGGTTCATTGGAAGCAGCACTGATGGTGACAAGAATAGGCCTGAGTCAGGGGATTGGTGCTAACTGGTGAAAGAAGGTGAAAAGACTGATCATGTTCTCCTGACTTAGGGTTCCTCATTTTTGTGTTTTACTGTGTGATGAAGGAGAGTGTGCGGGAGCAATGGCATATGCACTTCCACTGCAAATGGTTTCGGCTGGATAACTTTTCAGGTAAGATGTAAACTTTGGTGAGATTTTAAACTGTATATGTTTTATAAATCTGATCATATTAATTTACCTCCTAATGAGTTTATATGATAAGACCATCAAAATAGAGAATGCGCCCATGCCATGAAGATGATTGTGTTTTAATGCTAAGATGAAGGAAGTCAAGACTGTGACTTGGCCTGTATTTTAGCTGAGCAGAGCTTTTTTTGGGCCCAAATTTATTAGATTGTTCATCATCTGTTTCATCTTGCCTGTGATTCTGTTTGAAGAATATTGACTGAGTATTGACTGAATACTTCATGTGCTTCAGGAACTGGGTCATAGGGCCTTCTGGCCAGTATCCAACAGAAGGCTGAATGGATGTGAGAATCAAGGACTGGTGACAGATGGAGTGAACAAGTCAGCATTTTTAAGATGGCTCACAATGAGCTGCCTGGGTAGCTCTTCTGATGGGGCTCTCTGCCAAGTGGGAAATGTAGTGGCTTCTAATATTGTCTCTCAACATTGACACTTCCCTGGAGGACATCTCTAGTACATGCAAACTGGTGTTCTATTATCAAATTATCTTCTCTTTAATTTTGGCAGTGTATCTCAGTCTCCATTCAAAGCCCAGTCTGCTTCCTTTAGGGAGGCAACATTTGTGCTCTAAGAGTCTACAAGTAGCATCAGGGATCTTTTCCACTGAGTATACCAGTGATCTTCAAGTCCTTATGCTCTAGGGGAAGCAGACATCCTTGATAAGTGCATTGGCTTTTCATATATCACATACCACCGGACAGATTTACTTCTCACAACTTCCTAGAAAAGCCAACTTCCAGAATGAACAAACATTTAACATTGGACTTCATATTGTTTGGACTTTATATTTTAATAGTATTATTGAAGGCACTATAACTTCAATAACATAGTATCACCCATTTTTAAGTGTAGAATTTGATGAATTTTACATTTAACTTTTTTTTGGTGTCATTTCAGATGGGAACAAAATGTTTGGGATAAATGCTAGGTATAAACAGAAGAAACTGAAGAAGACCCATGAATCCAAATTATTGTCACCATCACTCAAGTCAACAATAACCAGTTCCACTTTCAAATCTATAGGATTTGTGCCCAGAATGCCTTCAGAATTAAACTTCCCAAATGGTAAAGGATAAGGCACTGTTGTTTGCATTTGTGATCCAGAGATACCCTATAACATGAGACTATATTCCTCTTCCTTAAAACAAGTGTATAATATATAACATAATAATATATTCATAATATGTGATATGATATATAATTGATATAATACCTATAATAGATATTAAGGTAGGCACTGAATTCTTTATATATGTGTGTGCTTTTCTATATATACATGGAAATAATTATTTGCATAATTATATTATATACCTATATTTTATAACTATAGAATATATATCTACATTATATAGATATATTTGGACTTATTTTTAGCTGAGAAAGTATGTATGAACAGAAAGTATGTTAGAATAATGGGAAGAGAGGAGACAGAAAGTTTAAAAACTTCAAAGGCTCTTTTTAAATAATTTATTTTTATTTTATGTGCACTGGTATTTTGCTTACATGTATATTTGTGTGAGGGTGTCAGATCCCCTAGGACTAGAGTTACAGACAGTTGTTAGCTGCCATGTGGGTGCTGGGAATTGAACCGTGGTCTTCTGGAAGAGTAGCCAGTGCCCTTAAGTGCCGAGCCATCTCTCCAGCCCCTCAAAGATCCTTAAAAATAATTGTCATCATTTAAGTCAGAAAGAACCTAGACATAGTCCAGATCAAATTTCTCATTTTACACAAAGGGAACCTTAATTATGGTAAAGAAAAATGCCCCTGGACATCCACTAAGACCCTTGGTGGCAGACTGAGCCAGAACTCAGTTCTTGTAGCTCCCCATAGCTACTACCTCTTACTATTAATGCTCCTTGAGTTACTACCACAGGGATCCATACTTCTAGGTGGAGACACATGTTGACCCGAGAATTGGATATTAGAAGGGAAATTACAGGGAAGGGATGCATCTGCAAGCTAAAAATGGAAAAAAATAATAAAAGGACAGTAAAAAGGATTAAGACCTTTTGAAAGCTGTGAGTTAAAAACTGGATGTAGTAGCACATGCCTTTAATTCTAGCCCTTAGGAGACTTACAGGAAGCTTTCCCCAATTTGAGACCAGCCTGGGTAGCATAATGGGGCCCTATCTCACCACCCCCAGAAAAAAAGGAAAAGAAAAGAGCAAGAGTCTTAAGTTGATGCTGGAATGACTGTGTTCTGTTTCACTTGGACCATGATGCAATAGCTTGTGTTTGCTTTTCTTAAAGGTCAAACTAAGCTTCAGCTTCACAATCCACAGATTAGCCTCATAGCCTATAACTGTGGTCAGTCTGTCACTTTCACAGTGCCAATGGCGGGACTGCCTCTCTACTTTCTAGATTTTATGATACTGACTCTAAAAACTCATTCTATTTTCCAGGCCTATAAGTGATTTGAAAAATGTATGGTGTGTTTAAAAGGCTTTGGCTCAAGATCAGGTTGTGTCCTTAACTTTGTGACCTGCTTAGAGATGTATTCCTTTGATCCTTAATATGTATAACTCTACAAGATAGCTGTAACTCTGGGTGACCACCCAGGCTGTTCAATCATACTATAAGTCTTAGTTTCCATCTTTGTATGGGAAAGTTAGTGGTATCCATGAAAACAATTCTTTCCTAAGCACTGGTACTATCACACTCTGGCCAGCTAACTATAGATATTTATTGCTCTTTTTGGGGGCCCTGGATTGTCACAGTATTAAGAATACCCCAGTGATGGGATTGCCTTAACTAATAGTTGGGGCTGATTGGGAAATATCAGTTTTACAAAATGGTATCCCTACTGTCTTACAAAATGGTATCCCTACTGTCTCAGAAATACCTTATTTTATTAGCAATAATGTATCCCAAATGTACATTAATTTTTCTTCAGAGAAAACAGTAGCAAATACATGTCAGAAAATCTTAACACTTTTATACCAAGCAATGGCCTTGGAGAAGCTAAGAGGCCTGAGGCCTTTGTCAAAGAGCTCAGATTATGAATATAACTCTACCAGAAAAGCAAGAAAACAGCCAGAGCTTCTAAGACTCAGATCTAGATACTGCCATCAAACTTTTGACAAGAATAATTTCATTTACTAATCACAGTGGAAAACCATGCCTTCTGTCCTACCAGATAGTTTCAAACTTGAGAAACTTTCAGAGCAATTCTATCAAATCTATAGGGGATATGCTTGAGTTCCTCTTCGTGACCTTTCCCAAGCTTTGGTGAAGAATGACCTCCTCTAGGTTTAAGGTGTAAGTCAGCAATAACTTTAATTTGCAATGTAGGAAGTGCATAGATACCTGTTGCCTAGTCAGTGCATCAGAATGAGTTCATCTCCTCCACATTTATGTTAGAAGTATATTGTTCACACCCTTCATTTATTTTCTACTTATTTAGGCCATCATTCTATGATATTTTTGTATGTGTCTTCATGCTCCTACCTTAAATGTTCTTTGTTTTTATGCAGGTGACATTGATGATGGTCCCTGTGCTTTCTCTCCCTTTGGTTGTGAAGCTCCTGTATCTACTTTTATAAGAAAAACATTGCCTGCAGAAATCAAAACAAATCCCAATCAGAAACAAAGATCATTTTCAATAAATGTCAGCAGAAAAGCTCACCTGACTCCTAGCCCTGGATTGGGGGAAATGTTCAATTTGTAAAGCAAATCTACCACAACCTTGTATTCTAAGATTGTTTTGGATAAGGCAGAATGAAATTGTATTAAGTAAATATTAAGCTTGGAATAATTCTCTTCTTCAGTGTTGTTTTATTTTTTAAAAATCTTCACATTAAATACTTTGTGCCAGATAGAACAAAGACAATGGAGAAAAGACAGTCCTTTTAGGATTTATTTACTTATTTTATGATTAAGAGTTTGTGCCTAGGTGAATGGATGTGTGTCACAGACAAACAGAAGCCCTTAAAGACCAGAAGATGGCTTCCAGTCCATTGACATTGGAGTTACAGGTGGTTGTGAGCCATCTTGTGGGTGGCTGGTATTGAACCTGAGTCATTTGCAGAAGTAAATGCTTCTCTTAACTGCTGAGCCACCTTTTCAGCCCTAGTAGACTTTATTTTTCATTTCCATAGAGGAGATTAAAATCCACGTATGATACATTAAGAGACAAATTTTCATAATATTGGGGGGAATTTTGTTTCAAAAATGATGTATGTATGTTGTAAAACAAACAAACAAGGCAAAAGTCTTTATTGCTCTAAGAGACAAACAATGGCAGGTGACAGAAGTGTCAGGATCCCTAGCTGGCTGGATACCCACAGAAGAAGTAAGTACAAAAGCTATGAGGTCAGAGCTTCAAAAAATTCCCCGTCTTGTTTGTATGTCATAAAAAAACCCCTAAAATCTCTAGCATTCAAGGCTTCCTTTTGCTTGAAACCCCCTATTCAAACATGTTCTGTGGAAAGGGTGAATCATTTAGTCACACATGCAGGGATTCCAAGGTGGAGACTATTTCTCAGCCAAGATAGTTCCCCAGGGGGTAGCAAGCAGGGTCCTGATGAACATAACAGAACAGGAACTAGCTGAAGCTGTTGGCTCTCTGAGAAAAACAGAGGAGGAGGGATGGATGCAGTGGAGGAGGTGGGAGAGACTTGGAGGCAAGACAGGGACAACTGTATTAGGAATAAAAAACAAAAAATAAATAAACAAAATAACAACAAAAAGAATTGATGGGTGGGTAAGAAAAGAAAGCAGGAAGGGCCTGTGACAAAGCAAGACCATCAGAAGATGAGCAAAGAAAGTCAAGTCCCATGGCTAAACAGGAGAGACCTTTGGTATTTATTTAAGATGGGTCGCAGGTTGCATCTCTCTCTCTCTCTCTCTCTCTCTCTCTCTCTCTCTCTCTCTCTCTCTCTCACACACACACACACACACACACACACAGAGAGAGAGAGAGAGAGAGAGAGAGAGAGAGAGAGAGAGAGAGAGAGAGAGAGAGAGAGAGAGAGAGAGAGAGAGAGAGAGAGAGAGAGAGAGAAAGGACTAACACATAAATGACTGCTGAAGTGTCCTGCTTGTTAAATGTCCTTGAAATTGATAGCATTAAGTTACTGCCACCGAAAAATAGAATTAAGGACAAGACTTGATTGCAGTTCAGAAATCTAAAACACTATACCACCAGTACCATCAACAAAATAACCTATGCATTCTGCCAAAGATTTGATTGGGTGATAGGGGTGGGTCTTTTGGCTGTAAAATATCCGAAGTTGTATTTATCATTGACAAGTAATAGGATCCTGATGGTTCTGCTGCCACAAGGATGATGAGTTCACAGCTTGTCTCTAATGCCCTGACACACTGTGACAAACAGGAACATGAATTCCTCTCATGACTCCTCCTCTTAATTAGTAATAATAATAATAAACAACTTTCTACAAATTAGATAACAATTTGAAACCATGGGGACATCACATTAAATGCCTATATATTATATATTGATTTGTTTTTCCTGAGCCATAAAATGGCTGATACATTTTTTTATGAGGATGGACCCAAGAAATTCTGGAAATGAAGCCTCTGCTTTCAAGCAACAATCAACACTCAACTATTCCCTTCATGTGGATGAAAAATTAGACACATGAAACACTCTCCTCTCTCTAGTGCATATTTAACTAGAGATATCAGACACCCATACTGCAACAGAGAATAATTAATGCATGGATATGGTGGAAGACAAGTGGTTCATGGGAAGAAAATGATGCACAATCTAGTTGAATTGGAACTGGAGAGTGGACAGCTTGAGGAAGACAAGAGTCCATTTCTAGTACTATAGACAACAAATTTACAAAGCCTGTTAGAGCTACAGGGCATGCAATCTGGCTTCCCATTCTCTTCTGTGCCTGTGGGCATGCACAGGGGAAAAATAAATAAATAAAATCAGAGTGATACTAAATACCAAGGCTCAAGAGGTTTTGGACTGGGACTCTAGTATTTGCAGGTTTTCTCAGAAATCCAAAAGGTGACTGTTAGCATCTAGGGTGGCTCATTGACCTTGTATCTAGAGATATGGGAAAGTAGGAAAGAGTGAAAGGGCCAGGGAAGGTAAAGATTATATTTATATTGTCAACAGCTCAAGCCTATGATTAGTTTGTATCTTTCTGGCCATTACTTTTAAGCATTTAGGGTCTACAGCAATAAAGCTACAGATTATACCTCGATTGGTTAGGCAAAATTAGTGATTAGTGAAGTAGCATAAGCTCTTGTTTAGAATGTTCAGCGCTTCATTGTTATTCTATATTTTTCATGTGTGTATCAGGATATGCTTGACTGAATGGAGTGAAATTGTGAATGAAGGAGAAACTCCCCTCATACTTCAAAAAGCAATATTTTCCAAAAGGGAACACTACTGAAATTTTTCCCCCAAAGACTCAAGGGCTGAGAATTCTTTATTATTATTATTACTATTACTATTATTATTATTATGAACAAAGAAGTCACACTTTCTATCCTTGTATATCCTTATTCAAAGTCCCTTCCCCCTCCCACCACATCAGGTCATTTTTTCTTCTCCACAACTCCCCATCCCGTCCCTGGGCAGGCTGCAGACAGTCCCATGGTCCCACTGACCCAATATTGCTTAGTTCAGTCTCCACTTCTGGCAGATGCAGTTTTCTCCCCCAACCTCAAGACTGAGACAGGTGTTCCTCTAGAGGAAGTGGTATCCAAGGAGTCAGGCCAGGGTGTTTCTGATCCCAAGCTGTTCAGTGGTTGTGGTTTGCAGCTTGGGCATGCTTTGCTTTTTTCTTGTTTGTTTGTTTGTTTGTTTAGAGTCCACTAATGAGTGAGTACATCCCCTGCTTATCTTCCTGAGTTTGTGATACCTCGCTCAGGAGAATATTCTCCAAATCCATTCATTTGCCTGCAAATTTTAGGATATCATTTTTTTCTTACTGCTTAGTAGTACTCCATTGTGTAGATGTACCACAGTTTGTTAATCCATTCTTCAGTTGAGGGATATCTAGGTTGTTTCCAGGTTCTTGCTATTACAAATAATGCTGCTATGAACACAGTTGAGCTAATGCCTTTGGAGTGTGACTGTGCATCTTTAGGGTATACACCCAGAAGTGGTATTGCTGGGTCCTTGGGGAGATTGATTCTCAGTTTTCTGAGAAACCACCATAAAGCATTTCAAAGTGGCTGAACAAGCTTACACTCCCACCAACAATGGAGGAGTGTTCCCCTTGCTCCACAACCTCTCCAGCATAGGCTGTCATCTGTGTCTTTTATCTTAGGCAATCTAACAGGTGGCAGGTGGTATCTCAAAGTTGTTTTCATTTGCATTTCTCTGATGGCTAAAGATGATGAGCACTTTTTCAGGTGCCTTTCAGCCATTCGTAATTCTTCTGCTGAGAATTCCTTATTTAGATCTAAAACCCATTTTTTGATTGGGTTATTCAAGGTTTTGGGCTCTAGATTCTTGAGCTCTTTATATATCTTAGAGATCAGTCCTCTATCACTTGTAGGGTTGGTGGAAATCTTTTCTCATTCTGTAGGCTGTCGTTTTGTCCTATTGACAGTGTCCTTGGCTTTACAGAAGCTTCTTAGCTTCAGGAGATCCCACTTATTGATTATTGGTCTTAGTGTCTGTGCCACTGGTGTTATATTTAGGAAGTGGTCACCTGTGCCAATTCATAGAAG